>JABGLZ010000463.1:13508-39641 GCA_014705045.1 Colletotrichum theobromicola | reverse complement strand
CCTGCCCCAGCAATCCCCGCCTCCTAAACAACCCCTCCCCGCCCGCCCGTCCGCCTCCCCCTCGCCACACCACATCGCAACCCAAACCGTCACCGCGCCCCTCCGCCCAGCCTCGGAGGCAGCCTCCGTCGCGACCCCGCTGTCGACGACATCCTCCCTCCTCTCCAAGCGCCTCGGCACCGAACGCGCCGCCGCTCTCGCGCCGCTCCAGCACAACGCCAACGGCGGCACCCGACACAGCCCCAACTGGAGACCCTACCGCCCCGGCGCGGGAGGCGACATGCTCTTCTCCCCCGACGAGTTCTTCCCCGCCGCGCCCCCTATTCCGGGCGGCGGGGACGAGAACAGAGGCGGTCGTGGCGGTGGCGGGCTGCCTGCTACGCCGACGTGGCAACCCAAGCTGACGCCCACGAGACGGGGTGACGACTTATTTTTGAACGTGCAGTGAAGATGATGGATGGACCAAAAAAACATTGATTTCATTTCACCTTTTCTCTTTCTACTATGCATTACGAAGACGAAGATTTCTATTTATACCCACTCTCTACGAGACGCAATACGCATGCAGCTTTTCTTTTCCTGTCTGTAAAACACTAGCTACATCTTTTTTCCTTTCCATACCCTCTTTAGAACCCGTTAATATGAAGAAAGAGGAGAGACACCAGATGGGTATAGAGTGAAGGGAGGTAGTCAAAGCATTCATGGAGTTGGTTTCGAAAAAAAAGGATCTGGCATTCTTCCCAATATGTCATGTACACTACCTCGATTACAAGCCCAACCTTTCCTTAACCCTATTCTCTTTTGGAAGCCTTTAGGATTCGTGTCACAGTCTACCTCGAAGTGATGTTTCGCCCGTCTTTCAGTCTCGTTTGTTGCGACCTCTTCTATCGCGTCTTCCGTGACTCAAGTTGCGTCCTCCGTCCCTTTGGTGATCTGCGTCCTGCGTCACTCCAAGCAAGCTCTCGTCTTCCTCTTCTACGGATTGACCTCGGAGACATTCTCGCTCACTGTAAACGTCATCAGGTACTCGAAGATGACGATTACTAGGGTCGAGTCTCCCATCAATGAATTCCATCTCGATTGATGATTGACTGCCACTATTACTGTTCGTACTTCTGTGATGATGCCGTGAGCGCCGGCTTCGTTGGCTGCGCTGGCTATTTCTCCTGAGTATGTCTTTGGCATCGTTCACAATGTCGCTTACGATGTCGCTGAGTTGGTCGTCCAGGGCATCCAACCCAGCGTCTAGAGCTGCTCTGTTGAGATGGGCGTTGGCGTCAATGAGCCTGTTCCTTTTTCTGATCTCCGTGAAGCGAGACATGCCCCCCAGCTCGAGAACATTGACTCGGCGACTTTTGCTGGTTGGATTGCCCACGATAAAAGGTCGCCATGGCTCTTCTTCCGCGAACAGAGCTTTCTCGTCGATCTGCTCTTCGGGTATTGACTCGCGACGCTTCAGAGACTCCTTGCGGGCGGTAGTCCATCTGTCCATCTCCTCAGTCTTGGACTCGGGAATGATTGTGACTTCTTTGAAGCGAAGGAGGACGAGAAATAGGAGTGCTGTCAAAATAAGCAATATGCCGGCGACGACGCCTGTAGATACCCTCTGCCCAAGGGTCCTTTGAGCCATGCTGCCAAGTCCAGTGGCTCCAGCGGCAAAGACGAAGCCAAACGTGTGACAGACGGCAAAACCAGCCGTGACACGTGGAAAGGCAGAGTAATTCTTCTTCCTTTGAGTGTCTGAGTTGCCACGCGGTCGACCAGTCATGCCAGGTTGCAGGTCTGAGGTATCGAACGTTTCCATGATGATTCCGTTGCATTCTGATATTGCCAGGCATGATAGAAATCCAATGACAGCTGCAAGAATAGCTGGTGCACTTGGGTGGAGGGGGGGTCCTCCTGATACTCCGGCGTAAACAATGCCTGCCAGTGGAAGACCAACGGTGAAGACGGTTCGGCGGAGCAGATGCGAGGTCCACGTAATTTGTTTGTCGAATGTCATGCGGCTAGTGTTGACTTGAGTGTGTCTTGCTCTTGAGAAATAGCTGGCCTTTTGGAACGGAATAGCTGCGACAGCACCAAAAGCCAAGGCAGCGACCATTAGTCCGACGTAAGGGGACCGCATTTTGTAGAATCTGGAAGATAGCGAGCCCAATAGGACGATGATGAGAACAACCTGTGCGTAAATCCAGCCAGAATATACCGCGATGACAGCGAAACCCGGTTGACGAAGCATCTCAAGAGAAAGGGCGATTCCGTGATACATCTCCTGACCCCACCATTTCGGGCCATCCTTGACACGATGCATCATGACTTCGCCTCGTGCAAGTCTTCGAGAGACGTCGGTACCGGTTCTGACTTCCACAACAGATCGTCGAAATGCGGAACGACGAACTTCCGGACAGAGGGTGTTCAGTAACAAGACGACGGCGATGAGGATTACGCTGAGATAGAAGCCCCAGGCTGGCGGTTGGTCATCAATGACCCAGGCACCCATCCAAAATCCAAAACCGAGAGAGGCGATGAAACACCATGTCCAGATACCGAGCCAAACTCCCATGCCACCTCCGTGTCTCCTTGCGTCGTAATCGTCAACAACTTCTTGATGGGGGTTGCTGCTCATGAGAGATGCACCAAAGAGGTCCGTCAGTATGGAGTGAAAGTTCATGCTGGCAAACCCAAGGCATATTCCTATGAGGCATCGAGGCGCGAGCAACACCATTCTCTATCCAGTGAGGTTCTCAAACCTTTGGGCGTACACGGCGACCGCTTGCGGGAACAGCAGCGGCATGGATAAAACCAAGCCGGATGTGATGTATGGCTTTCTTCCATGAACCAGTGGAAGAGGCCAGCAGAAGAATGTCGGAAAAGCCATGCCGAGAAAACAGCCTACATTGCCATTGAGGATAGTATGGCCTGAGTCCCAAATGTAATATTGAAGCGACGGGACTAATCCCGCGTAGATTCCAAGCAGCACGCCAATGAGCGCGGTGCTGATGCACGCAACTGTTGCAACAGCCCTCTTGCGAATAGGAGACCAGTCTCGAGCAATAGGTTGACGACGCTTCGACTTGGGCAAGTTGAAGGCCTGGACGCCACGCAGACTGACGTGTGACTTGCCGCGGAGACTGATTCCACGAGGATTATGCAACGGACGGCCAGCAATGTCTCGCTCTGGGAAGTTCGCCTCGCCGCCAGTTTTATGGGACTTGACCGGAACATGCTTGGCACTGGCTCTTGGACGAGATGGTCCTCCACTCCTGTTCCGAGTCTCGGGCTGCTGAGCTGAAAAATCAATAAAGGAGGAGTCATCTGACCCATCCATGCTGCACACGTCTGAATGTTCGCGCAATTTTGCAACTCGCCCCGAATCTGTTCGTTTCATGCTCTTCCGACTCTTTTTCCGACTCGAGACTCGCTCTGGTACCGCGGCAGCTGGACGCGGACGGCTCTTCCGACGTTTGCTCTTTTTGGCTCTGTGAGCTTCAAGGGCCTCCTCGAAAACGACCGACTGTGGGGTGAGAGAGATGTTTCTGTACAAATCGTCGACAAGTCCTCGGGCACGCATATCAATATTTGGGTATGTGGCTGCACGTTTGGCCAGCGAATGGATCTCCTGGTTGTTGTCGTCCAAGTCAACGTCAGAGAACTCATGGCTGCGGCGACAAGGTCTAATCTGTGGCTCCACGTCGTCGGAGAGATTATGCGGCGATCGCCCTGAGTATGGGGACCTTTCTTCTTCGTGGTCAGCGACTTGCGACGCCAAAGTCAAGGCTTCGTGCAAAAGCCGTTCCAGCTCCCCAAAAGTCCTCTGGAACAGGCCCGCCTCAACTTTCGAAGGTGGCAGAGTTGACTTGCGAGTCAGTCTGCGGGAGATTGAGCTGTGTTCCGGTGAGTCTTCTAGTCGCATATAGGATGACCGTTGAGATCTGGAAGGCAGTTCCGTCAGTCTTGTAGGCCGCTCTGGGTTCTTCAAGAGATCGCGAATCCACTGAGCGGTTCTTTTGTAGTCAAGAGTTCCGGCTCTGGAACGCGAAGCACTGTGGGCTCGGGACTTGTCGCTTTTGGGAGGTGCTTCGTCAGCAGAAACTTCGGATCCGTCGGCAAAGTACTTGTCCTGCTGGTCATCATGCGGGAGATCAGTGTATGGCTGTACTTTCGAGGTCGTAGGGTGCCCTGGGGTTCGGTTCAACAAAGGAGGTTGGGCAACTGAACGAACTTTCGAAACGGGAATGTTCGTGGGCCCTCCTTGAACGTAATCCTAATCCGATATGGGTGATCCAATGACGCCGATCTTGGATTCCTGGTGCTCCTTTGACGAGTCGAACGGCCGCACCTTGGAAACACCCAGCGAAGCCTGTTGGCTGATGGTACTGGCCGGATTGCCTGGGTTTGCAGGGTCGACTGGATAGTGAAACGTGGGTGTGTTGAATGCTGGTCGAACTTTGGTTGCACGACTATGGCCTTCCACTTTGGGAGCAAGCGTAATTTCGACTGTCGAGAGACAATTGTCATCACCCGTCATGGCGCGTTTGACCCGCGCAAGAATCACCTGGGGCTCCGACTGCTTGGATGGATCTGACTCGTCGTCATCTTCGTCTTCAGGAAGCTGAGCCACAGGCTGGCCAGGCACTCCAGTGTCGCAAAAGTCAGCACCCTTCAGAAGACCTCGATGATGGGCTTTAATGTGCGACTCTTCGGGATGAAGCTCAGGATCAACACAAATCCTTTCTCGGGGCCATGAGGAATCCGACTCTGCTGAGGATGCTGCATGTTGATCGGACGAGGTGCCTTCCTGGGAGTAGCTTCTGGACGGGAGCGAGGCCGTTGCTTTGTGCTCGTACCCCTTTTCCTCGGGCGTTTTTTCCTTGACAATCTTCTCAAGCGGCTCGTCAGAATTGACTTGCTGGCTCAAGACAGGAGGTGCGGGCAAGTCCCGGTCAATGACCATTGGGCGTCCAGAACCAGTCTTGAGGAGGGCATGGCGGAAAACACCGCTCCGGGCGGACGCAACAGAATCGACGTCTTGCTCCGGCTTTTTCAGAGACATGTCAGCCATCGAAGGGCGAAGGCTAGGGACAGGGGTGGTGTCAAAGTCGCCAGTCGCTTCGGGAGATGGATGGAGGTCAGCTGTCTTTGTGGGATGGAAGAAGTTTGACAACATCGCCGGCTTCTTCTCGACAGGCTGGGGCTTCAAGGCCAATTCGGCCTGAGGCGTGCAACAGAACTTGAAGAAGGACGAGGGAGTCGAGCTAGACGATCGGTCTCGTGTCTTTTTGCCCAGCCTTTCGGCAGAGCTATAACGTCGAAGAACGGATTCCTTATAGGCCAAAGTGCTTGGGTCGGTCAGACGCTGAACCTCTGTGGGAGGAGTGAGGGACCGAGTCCTTTGGGCCTTGCGCATGCAAACTTAGAAAGAAGAAAATTGCATCAACGGTTGAAACAATGTGGTTCTGATAAAGATACCGGCAGGAGGGATAAAGTAGGTCTTGGCAATAGGGGGAGATGGTCCGGAGTTGAGGAATCGAGGAGGTCGGAGAGATGTCGTCGGGGAAGTGGATAGTCAAGGATTCTCATGCAACGGCAGACGCATAAGAAGGCAGCTCATTAGCACTTTCGAGCACCGTTCCTGCGAGGTAACCGCTCTTTCTTCTCAGCTCCTCCCATCGCAATGATAAGGTTGCGACGGCCGAAGCTTCCGGCCTACCTTCTCCTGCCCTCTGACTATCAAGGCATGCCCTTTTCATGTGCTGGTCAAGGAAATGACGGCACATGGAAGGAACGATGATACTTTGGCCCTACTAAGAGAAGGCACAAGCTGCAGCACAATCCGCTTGGAAAGTAACAGCCTTGCCATGCGAAAGAAGGAAGACGCACCCTTCTGTCAGCAGACTCCCGAGCTTTCCCCATTCTGATGGAAGATAAGTTACGCCCGGTGCATTCAATTGGAGATGAGCTTCGGCGGACAGTCATTGGTACGCCGGCGTGTGACTCACAGCCAGCCCCTCTGAATGAGGAGAAACAGGCCCGACTAGGATATGTCAAGAGGAATATCGTAGCATAACCACACATAGATCAAATAAACGATGATGAAAATACATAAATAGTCGAATGTGTCCTTCGTATGAGAGTGATCATCAACTCTTCGCCAGGCTTTGACGTCAATACTTGTAGACGTGGACGAATGGCCAGACCCCGAAGGTGAGCGAAACCTGGTCCTTTCTAATACCCCCTAGATGATGACTCTGGATTCACTCGCCGGACTGAGAATATGCGATGAGGACAACTATCCGTGGCATTGGTTTCGCCCAGTCTGATCTCTCTAATTGAGAACAGCGATGAGATGAGGACCAGCTTGAGAACCCCTGAGATTGGCTAACATCTGAGTTTCCTCACTTGAGGTAGACGGTGCGATCGGAGAGCCATCGATGCTCTCAAGGACCAAGAAAAGCAGAAGATGAGCGAACATAAAGATCCAGAGCCTCAGCGCTGGTCCAATCTGCCTTGTTGACCGCGCAGACGGATAGTGAAGGTGATCAAGAAGATCTGCTGCCTCTGCTCGAAGTGGAGTTTTCAGCAGCAAATTCCCTACACACACACCGGGGGCGTGGGGGACGTTACCCCAGATCAGGCGGGGCCCCGGTCGGCGACAACCTGCGACGTGCCTCGGCAACTCGGTCAGCGTTGTCAGCTCGAACCTCATCGCACTCGCAAGCACAGCTGTCATCCAAAAAAATAAACCCCCATCTAGATTCAAACCCTGCGTATATCAGCCCAAGAGCCGCATTCGCAGTCTCTCCGCCCAATCCATATTCGCAAACCTTCACGCCGCATCGCGTCGCACTCTCATCACCCGCGGTACACAACACATCTCACCATCGCAGGCCACCAAATCCCACTCTCATCCTCCCCCAAAATGGCCGCCGCCACATTCAAAGACTACACCTACGAACACTTCCTCGTCACCTCGCCAGCTCCCTTTGTCGTCCACGTCGAGATCAACCGCCCCAAGAAGCTGAACGCCTTCTCGGAACCCGTCTGGCGCGAGTTTGGCCCGCTCTTCAACCGCCTCAGCCATGACTCCGACGTCCGCGCCGTCGTCCTCTCCGGCGCCGGCGACCGCGCCTTCTCGGCCGGTCTCGACGTCCAGTCCGCCAGCGAGGGCACGCTCGGCAGCGCCATCGGCGGAGACATGGACCCGTCCCGGTACGCGACCATGATGCGCCGTCACATTGTCGAGTTCCAAGCCGCCATCGACGCGGTAGAAAAGTGCGAGAAGCGTATGTGAAGAATCCTACTCATTTCATGTTTCCCCGTCTTACCTGCATGCACTTTTACTTCCACGCCGTCCGATTTTTCGTTGCCATACCGTGACAGAAATGAGAAGAGACGGACGGAAATAATGTACTGGCTAACCCCCTCAACAGCCGTGATCTGCGTCCTGCACGGAATCTCCATCGGAATCGCAATCGACATCTCGTGCTGCGCCGACGTCCGCATCTGCGCACGGAACACGCGCTTCTCTGTTAAGGAGGTTGACATCGGGTTGGCGGCCGACCTCGGCACCCTGAGCCGCCTGCCCAAGCTTGTGGGCAGCACGTCGTGGGTCAAGGACGTCTGCCTGTCGGCCCGCGACTTCTCGGGCGAGGAGGCACTGGCGGTAGGCTTCGTAAGCCAGGTACACGCGGACAAGGCTGCCGCGCTCGACGCGGGGCTGAAGCTGGCGGGCTTCATCGCCGGCAAGAGCCCAGTGGCGGTGCAGGGCACCAAGGAGCTGCTGAACCACGCGAGGGATCACTCGGTTGCGGAGAGTAAGCACCGTCCCAAATCTGTCTTTATTCGTCTTGCTTTTCTATCCTCGTTTGCGAGTTGTCTACTAACCAAGCCACAAGGTTTGCGGTACACTACCGTCTGGAACGCGGCCATGCTGCAATCAAGTGACTTCAAGACTGCCATGATGTCCGGATTGACCAAGACCAAGCCTACATTCGCCAAGCTCTAGAACACACTTGCGCTTTTTGCAACTGCGAAGCTCCCCAACTAAGCTGGATCATCCAACACAACAGCGTAGATTCTGATGGCATGCTTGCTGGAACGCTCACACATTTGTTGTCCTTTGCAAGATACAGTCGATATGTTGAGGGGGTTTCATCCCATCCTGATGTATTATAGAGCGTCGTCACGCCTCCGTGCTAGGTTGGCGTCGTCGTGTAGAGGGTCATGGCGGTCGTTGAGACACCCACGGTCACATGACGGTACGACGCAACGGCGAAGGCGGATATAGAGAGTACGGGGATCTCCGGAACGATATAATATAACCAACTCGTGCACAAGCGATCGGATTTATCGGCAGTTGCTCAATCAGAGTCTGAACTTTCGTCAGGTTGCTGCGTCTCCTTCAATTTCTGTAGGCAAGTCGTCAGCAGCATGTCTCAAGTAAGCGTTGATATGCAGCGGGTGCATCGTAAAGTGGGGGATTGCTCGTCTGTGGTGGAACCTACATCGTCGAGCTGTCTCTTTAGCGCGGCGACCATGTTCTCCTTGACGACGACATGCTGGTCGTCGAGGTCCTCGATGATGTAATCATGGTTCGCGGCGTCGATGTTGACGATGATGGACTTGATGGAGGGGTCGCACTCGATGAGTACTCCTGTGAAAGCCGGGATGTCAGCAAGTTGGGATATGTATGCCTCGTGGAAGGCTGCGGCGGGCGATATGGTGCTTACCTCGGATGGCGCGAGGCATGGCGGATTGCGGGAGGCACGATTCCAAGTGTTTAGAGTTGCAGGCGTCGATGTCCGTACAGGGCGGATTCTCGCGTAGAGTTTGACGGGAAGCGACGGGGCTGGAATCAAGGAAGAACCGTCGCTATTGTCTATGGCGGCGGCGGCGGCGTGCCGGGTTGTTTCTTCTGAGCCGCTGATGAGCTTGTGTCGCAAACGTGGGCGGAGGGTTGACGTGGGTGGAACTGGATCGTCGACAAAACAATTTGGAAGCTTCAAGACTGGGGTGGGGCCTAAGGCAGGGAAGCTGACCTCAGTCACTCAGGGTGGTCACTGGTGTCACTTTTGTCAGCGCAGGGGCTTGGGGGGTGGGCCAGCCACTCAGAGGTGCGACACACACACAACCTGGAAACTTCCCAACGAGGAGAGAGAGATTTGGATCCTGGCGCAAGGGCCAATTTGCGAGATCCCTGACATGGCAATGGGGAAATGCAGCCAGCGACAGGCCTTGTTTTCTGTCCATTGTTCACAACTCCTGCACTGCTGCAGCAGGTTGATGGAGGTGACACTGGTTAAAGATGTGGCCCCCACATGCAAACATCGGACGTGGATGGATCGTCAGGGATGCTGTGGACGGGCCCTCCGTGCTGTTCCCACCTCCACTTTCTCGCCTCGTCCACTTTCAGTGATTGATTACTGTCGCTCTCTGCGGCTGTCCTTTGGCCAATTTCTTCGATATTGCGCGCGCCGGTGAGAGTGCGCCTGGAGATGCCGACGGCACACTTTTTCTTGA
Organism: Colletotrichum theobromicola; assembly: GCA_014705045.1. Lineage (NCBI taxonomy): Eukaryota > Fungi > Ascomycota > Sordariomycetes > Glomerellales > Glomerellaceae > Colletotrichum > Colletotrichum theobromicola. The sequence goes on along the minus strand of JABGLZ010000463.1, from coordinate 30,125 downwards.
CGAGGACAGCTACGAGTCGCGTCGGGACTTTTTGGGAGCATTTCAATTTGATCATGTGTATCAACGGCCGCCAAGAAGTGGAACAAGGTTCGCTGGGTGTGATTAGACGTGTGTCAAGTCGTTGTTGACGAGGTCGATCGCCCTCGTAAATTCCCTCGACTCGACATTGTGCGCAGATTTCCGAGAAGATGCGCGCAAGCCGAGGGACGTTTGTGAAGCTTCTCGTTGTGCGGAGACAGGGCATCGTGGGTGATTTCCCCGAGTTGCAATGTGCGAGTGCGATTCGCAGCGGGCGTACACACGAAGCACGGTAGTGGAGGACGCCACCATGGAAGAATTTGCAATGATTTAGTTCTTGAGTCTGTTTGACAATCTGTACCCTCCGTACTCCGTCAGTGTGAATCGAAGCGAGGGTCCCTGAAACAGCCGCGATGTGCAGTCGTCGATAGATTGCGGTGCTAAGCCCGGCGGGATTTGAGATGCACGCCGTACCTAATTAGTGAACAGTGGGTACTTCACAGAGCCGCGATGCAGGGCAGCACATGCAGGTACGGATTCACTGGAGACTGACCCTTACCTTAGGTATTCTCGCAGCACCTGCAGTGGGAGAGAGTGCGGGTGCGATGCGTAAGCAGACACACGGCAGAGCGAATGCTCAAATGTTGGGGTGTTATTTGACATCTCGCAGGAAAGTGATTTGCAGCCTCTAGTGGACCGGTTCATCCCTTCAGCGGACGTTGCTGCTAAACACGACACGGCTAGCGCAACCCATGACGTGCGACTCCAAAAAAAAGCCAAGCCCCGTCCCTGACGATTGGCACCCAGATTGGCAGCCAGCCGACGGGGGTTCATTTGCGACGCCAGCAGGCGTTATCCAACCGAAGTTACGGATACCAGCTGAGGTCAAGATCAAATGCAACACCGATTCGCTACGGAAGTTGTACTGCGCTGCGTAATGTAGTATTCGGAGGAATACACACAAACACACACAGGAATGGGATAAAGCACCTCAAGTCCTGTTCGCGACTGGACGCCTTCGTCCCAATCTCCAACAGTGCAGTTCCTCTTTCTCTGCCTACCTTATGCTTTTACCTCCCTCCGAGCCGTTGACCGTGCTGCATCATCTCTCTCGCATACCTATCCGTACCAGTAATCCTAACATCGTCCCTCGGCTGTGCCTCTTTTCAGCTTTGCCCTGCCCTGCCCCCCTTCCTTTCGCAATCCCATCGCAATCGCACACGACATACGGAAAGGCAGCCGCACTCGCACGCACGACAGACGCACAGCCCGAGGCCATCAGCCATGCTGCCGGCGCCCTAGAGACCAGACACATCCCACGCTACTAATTAATAGTGGCCTTTCTTCGTCTCCGAGAGTTTGGAATACGAATGCATCGAATCAACCTTCAAGAGTCTGACGATATCCGGCCTAGCTCCCTTCGGTAGCTCGTCCAAGCTCGTTCAATTCAGCAGTATCCGTAACAACAACCTGGCCTGGTCCACCACTTGACCACGCCCGTTTCTCGGTTGCTTCCTTCCTGCCCCTGCCGCTGGAATTCAGCAGGTCTCAAATCCACTTTCACTTTCAAGACCTCCGCTATTGTTTGGCATTCGCTGCCAAATATCCAATATCTCCCCCGCCACCATTTCCCGCTTCCCCCAAGACTCTCTCTCGCTCTCTTCCTTCTTGATCCGCTCCCTCTCTCTCGTTTCTTTCCTTTTTGCGACGTCCCTCGTTTATTCCTCGGTCTCCCTGGTACGTCAGACACCAACCCAGTCGACCTCGAGATCTGCACCCACGCGAACTGCAATCAAGGAATTATTGGGCCCGGCATAACCCATCCACCTACCTCACCGGGCAGGCACGACCTGGAGTGGCAACGCGAAGTCGACTCAAGCAAGCCTTCACATTCCCTTGCTCACCCAACCACCAAACGCCCGTCGTCTCCAAAACTTCTCTCACCAACACTAACACCAACAAACCTGTTCCGTCTTCACCATCTCCTTCGGCTGTCCTTCTCTCCGATCCACCCAAGCTATTGGTGCTACGGGGGTCCAGACGAAACTAGCGAACCCGCGAAACTGAGCCACGCTATGAGGCCGTGAAAGCCCATCGTCGTTGCCTTTTGCATCACCATCGCTGCCACCATCTGTTCCCTGTTTCGCCCTCTGCGCCTTTGTATTACGATCCAACTCGACACACCACCAGGGGTCTTTCCCTTTCACAACGAGAATACCACCAACCAACCGACAGACAAACCAACAAACAAAACAGGGCTGCTTATCACCAACAAACCATCCCTGCCAGCCATTCACTGCGCCCTCTTACACGCCTACTTTAACTGTTCGCCCGGTTCGCCGACTATTTTGTTCCTTCTTTCCTTCTTGGTCAACCGACACCTGTGCCCCACGTCGCCGACCAGCAGCACATCATGTCGTCCACGGACAGCAGCTCTCTAGGTAGCAGCGGCGAAGGCCTCGGCCTATCCTCTGCGCCTTACACCTGGATTCTCACGCCTCTCATCGTTTTCCTCTCCATCGGCATTCTCGCCACCCTCATCCAGTTCCAGCGCCGCCGTCGTCTCCGCAGGCTTGGCCTGCAACGCCCGTGGCCTCGTCGCGACCTCGAAGCGAATCGTCAAAGAGCAGGAGGTCAACGCTCATCGCGCAACGGCCGCTGGGCGTGGACCACCCGCCCCGACGAAGGCCTGGACGAGTTCGGCGAGGCCCCTCCTGCCTACGAGCCGAAAGCCAAGCCCGGGCAGGCCGTAACCCGGGACGGCAGCTTCGAGATGGCCCACGTCGAGCACATGCCACCGCCCCCTATCATCGGCGCCGGTGCTCCGACAGGAGCCGGTCGGGGTTCTCTACCCCCAGACTACGGCACGGCCACCGGTTCTACATCCTCAACACCACCTACCATCGCGACTCCGCCCACTGCGGTTATGAGAAGCTAAGGGCTGAAGGTCATCCTGGGAAGGTATCGAGGGTTATTCACAACTGTACCACAACCACACATCATTTCAAGGCGTTACACGGAGGTATCAAAAAGGGGCGTTCGGATTCGGGGAAAGCACAAGATACCATGATTTGAGATTTTCTTTTCGCGGGCATTAGCGAAGGGGGGGTATTGCAAAAGATGAGAAATCACGAGGATCAAGACAGTGGATGATCGAAGGGGGAATCGAACAAAAGGGGTGAGGAAGCACGTTAATGGACACCCAGCATAGGCAATTATCGCCGCACTTCATGTCTATTATAGCCACTACAGTATCTGTAATACAGGCAAATCAAACAAAACTGATGTAAACGAGGCGCCCTGTGAAGCTTCAAGAGATGCACCGGTTGATACGCAGGCGTTTTCCTACAAACCTTCAATGTTCAACAAGATGACTTACACGGCGCCAGGTCCATCCCAGCAATTGCTGCAGCCTCTGGCTTCCCGATTTGGTGGTCTATTGGTCCACTTAATCATCCCCGAAGCTCCGAACTCCGCCTTACGTCTACACTACTAGCCACAACCTCAAGGATCACATCGGAAGTCAAGTTAACATAGGATCGGAATAGGCTTGTATTACGTCTTATGAGATCGTTTTCTTAGCCGTTCTGGTCAGGACCAGCTCCTGTAGGAGCCCAGGAGATTTCTTCTAACATCCTCCCATAATCTCCGGCCACACCCTTCTCGAAACCCTGACTCTCAAGTCATCCTAGAAAAAGTTTTGTTAATCAGTTGGATACCAAGCGTACGAGCTGTGTGTGCCCTACCTTCATCCGGGGCGGCCCAGGTCTATCGAAATCCAGCGCCTCGAAATCTACCGTCTGAGGCTGCTCAGGAGACGCCCACGAGACGTCGTAGCACCGAAGCAACGTCGTGAGCACCTGCTCGACGATGGTCGCTGACATCTCGTCGCCGCCTCGTGCGGGCATGATCTGAGCGTCAGACGCAACGCCGCCGCCGCCGCCGCCGCACACTTCGTCGAAGCTGACGAGCTTGTTCTCGGCGTTGAGCCATCTGCCCGGCATCCAGGAGTCCGGGCTCGGGAAGCCGCCGTCCAGCAGCCGGGAGGATCTCATGTTCTCGTAGTACCGCTCCGTCTCTTTGATACAGGCTCTCAGGAGGGAGGAGGAGTCGTTCTCTGCTGCGCCGCCGCGGGAGTTCCTCTTGACGGCGTTCATGACGTCCGGGTGTCTCAGGAGCTGCGGAGAGCGGTGTTGGTTGTCAGCCCACTACGTCTGAGGGGGGGATGGATCATGGAGAAACAAGCGGTGACGACTCCTATTACTTACGGAGATGAGGACCCAGGAAACGGTCGACGCAACGCCGTTTTGCGGAAAGAGCGTCAGGATCGTGTAGTGCGAGGGGAACAGGTGCTTCAGGGACGACGTGCCGTCCTCGTTCAGGAGGAACGTGAGGTAGTCCTGCCTGTCCGTCTCGATGGGGCCGCCGGCGACGGCGACGGCATCCCTGCGCATCAGCTTCTCCGTGAATATTTCCGCGACGCGCTCCCTTGCCCAGCGCAGGCGCCGCACGGCCGGGTGGGGCAGCCAGTCCGGCAGGACGGAGGCCCACGGCTCGGCGGCCTCCTCCCCGATCGCCCGCAGGAGCGTGAGGAGCTCGTCGCTGGCCTGGTAGAAGTCGTCGCCGAGGAGGACCCTCACGGCGGCCTTGTGCGTAAGCGCGGACACGCCCTCGAAGAGGGCCACGTCGGGGGTGGTCGTCCACTCGAGCGCGCACCGGTGCGTCTCCTCGACGGCGCACGCGGCAGTGTACTCCTGCGCCGGGGCGCGGGTGATGAACCGGCGGAGAGACCCGATCAGGCAGTCAATGTTTTGGACATATTCTTCGTCAATGATCTTGTTGAGGAATATTCCCTGCGTGGGTGAAGAATTCGACACTTGTTAGGGTGCATTCCGGGAAATGTCTCACTGGACAGGTTGAGGTGGCTTTCAGGGGGTAGCGCTCACCATTCCGCGTGTCAGCGACGACAGTGTCTCGGGCATGTTTGAATGGTCCTTGTTGAGATCGCCGTCGGTAGGAAGGACGTTGTGCCTGAAAGATTGCGCAGTTGTAAACATGTTGCCGAATTGTGCGTGCAGTTTGCGATCGGAGTAGGCGGGCCTGTGACGATGGCGACGCTGGGCGTCCACGGGAAGAGGGAAAGAGCCATCTCTTGCGGTTGTCGGTATTGTGATTGGCTTCCAGTACCACCTGAAGAACAGGAAGACTGCCAGGACGACGACGACGATCAATGGCATGGTTGATGTTGGTGATCTTGTACCAGAAACACGCAATGAGTCGTATATCGCTCCGTCCGTGAAGGTCACCATGATTTAGAAAGAGGTACCGAAAACGACACTCAAATCTTCAGGGGGATCTCACAGCCTTATATCGTCAAGAAGCCTCCATCACAAAAGCCCAAAAGCGGACGTCCGGGGATGACGTGAGACAACTCTGCCTTGGCAATGTTGAGCTACATTTCAGTGACAGCTTTTGAGAAAAAAGACCAAAATATCTTCGAGTTGGAACGAATCCACAGATAAGGGGAAGTTACGGAGAATTGAAAGGGAAAACAAAGCACCTCCCTGGCACGACTGGAATGTAGCGACGTGGGATGTCAAAACTTCCAGCTGATAAGAATCTGAGCTTGGCGACGGGACCAATTTTTGTTCTTGCAAGGGGTGTGCCTTGTTCTTGCAAGAAAACTGCACGAATTCTCTGAAGACTTCTTTCAATTGTAAAGGGAAGATGTTGGATTGTTGCCTGTTGTCTGTCCGGAACGGAGTTGTTCTATTTGCAGCCGCGCCCAATTCCTGTTTTCCGAGTCCTGTCATATGCTTTTTCGTGTTTTCCCATCCATTCTACTTATGCCTTGACGAAGATACAGTAGTGTACAGACCCGGCAATAATTCTCGCCACGATAAGTGGTGTAACACAGGAGTATGCCAGGCTATGTCATAATACACAAGACGTAGGTATCATACATGCTCATAGGACGTACGTAACATGCTCAGAGGTGCCACTCAGGGAGAGCAAAGTCTTTGTTCTTGGGCCACTTCTCAGTCCTGCAGAACATCTTGGTCAGCAAAAGAAAAGAAAAGGGAAAACAATTGAAACCACGATTAGGGGGAGTTGGGCGGGTTCTTACTTTGTGGTCAACAAGACCGTCATCCGCTTCCTCCTCTCGACGGTCTCCTCTGCATCAACGAGACGAAGCCACCGATCCAGCAGCTTCCTCAACTGATCGTCACTGCGGCTGGCGCAGTCGATACCACGCTCCGTGCACGCAATGCGAACCTCCTGCTCCTCCAGCCCAGCAACACCGCCATCGCGCAGCAGCAGCCTGTCGTCGCCCTCCAGGAAAGCCATCCTCAGACGTCCCTTTGTCGCCCACAAGCCTGGCGGGATGAAGCCGATCTTGTCCCACATCATGCCGGGCAGGTGCAGGCTGCGCAGCACGTGCTTCTGCGCCGCGCCCTTCACGTTGCCCTTCAAGACGCCCTCCGGCGCGGCCCTCTCAAAGTCCGCAAACGACTTGTACCTCCTCTCCTCGGCCTGCGCGAAGCTCGCGGCCAGCTGCCGCGGCAGACGGCAGGTGTAGGGCACCACGCCGTCGACGAAGATGACGATGAGCGGGGTGAATTCCCCACAGATCAGCAGCACGACGCCGAAGAGCGGGACGCGGAGGATGTCGTGGCGCACGCGCCAGAGGAGCACCCAGTCCGCGCGGCTGAAGCCCTGGGGCACCAGCCCCGGTGAGAAGACGGAGGGCTCGCGGAAGCCCTGGACCGTCTTCTTCTTGGAGGCGATGACGTCTTGGATGTGCCGCCTGTTCGCGAAGACGGCGGAGAGGCCGCCCTTGTAGAACTTGATGTACGTCTTGGCCTGCGCCAGCAGGTGGGAGAATTTGGACTGGTCGGGCTGGCGCTCGGGGAGCTCGAGGGGCGCCGGGCGGGAGCTGGCGATGGGGTTGAGCTTCGGGTTGAGGACGGCCGTCGAGCTGGCGTCGGGGGCGCGTTCGGAAGCGATGGAGCTCGCGAGGCGGCGGTAAGGGGTCGTCGCGAGGGAGAGGAAGAGCGAATTGGTCGAGCAGCGGCCGTAGAGAAGAGCCGAAGCTGACGGGTTGCGCATTGCGCGCAGTGTCGTCCTATGGTTCATTGCATTGGCGGTGTGGGGGTTCTGCTTCGGTGGTGGTATGCGGAAGTGGCCGTGGCCTTGAGCAGCATGGGCAATTAAAGCCGTCCTGAATATCGAAATTTAGGTAATCAATTGAAGGGAAGAAAAAAAGAGGTGGGCCCTGGTTTCGTCACTGATTACCTATGTAGCGTGGAAAAGCTTATCGGTTATCGGCGCGCGTGTGGGTTGTGCCTGCGTCGGCCCCGCTTTCGCCTGCAGTTCCCGCCGTATCGGATCCGGGGAACGGTCGGCCAGAGCCGAACCAAGCTTTCCTGCCGCTCTTGGCTTATTACCCGTCCATCGTTCTGAATGTGAAGAGCCATTGATCGCTCCGGGTCGATCATCTACAGTTGTGCGTTCTTGAGCTTAAGATGAAGACATAAATGGAAGTTACATATCTCTTCGAACCTGGATCCAACGGTAAAGCCTCATCCCCGTCAATAAAACCAACAGCACAACATACCTAGTCGGGGTTCACCAAATTGGCCTTTATTCTCGTCAATTAAATTGAAGCGTGTGCTTGAAGAAAAACACAAACATCGAATTTGCCGCTACAAACATACGACATTTGCTGGAATACCTCCACAACACTACTATTATCTGAACAACTACCATAGGCACGTATGATAATTAAAGTCTCCTTGTACGGAACTATTTCTCTCCTCTCCACCATTTTCCGGCGAGGAAAGCAACCCACGCGGACCTGCACCAATTCCTCACTCAGGACCCTGTCCAAACCACCTCCTAAACCACCCTACAGCCTGATCCTCCGCCCGCATTCCCAAATCGGCCTGCCTCTCGTCGTTCGGATCGCCTCTCACCGCAAACCCGTGCTTGGCCCCGGCATACTCACACACCTCGCAGTCCCCCTTCTTCCCCAGGATCTCCTTCGCCAGCGCCATCTTGGCCCGCGGCATCATCATGTCGTCGTCCCCGTTGGCAATGCTCAGCGGCAACGCCACCTTCTCCAGGTCCCCCGGCACAGACACCATGCTCGGGTGCGCGGTGTACGCGATGTCGACGAGCCTCTCCTCGCCAAACGGCCCGGCCGTCGCCTGCGCCAGATGGATCGCGTACTTGCCGCCCCAGCAGAACCCCGCAACGCCGATCTTGAGTCCTTTGGCCGTTGCGGACGCAGACGTCTCGCCGGCCCCATCCGCTGCGGAGGCGGACGTCGACGTCGACGGGCGAGGCAGCGGAGACGGTGGGTCGAGACGGAGGGCGCGAAGGAAGCTTGCAATGCGCGGGATGAGCACGCCGGCGCGCGTTGCGAGGAGGAGAGGAACAAAGTAGCGGATCATGGTGGCGGCGCCGACGGGGTAGAGGTAGAAGAGCTTGTACAGCAACGACTTTTCGGATGCGATGCGGTCGCCGACAGTGAGGACTGAGTCTGGCATTGCATAGCCTGCGGTATGTTCAGTACGTGATATGTCCCTTCGCCCTTCGCCCTTCAAGTCCGACCTGGTTCAAACATTCCACCAACCATCGTGAGAAGCAGAGAGAACTAACCGTTCATGACCTCGGGGAGCAGCACCACGGCCGGGATCCTCTTCGCATACGCATCGGCGAGGGCTCTCGTGTTGCGCAGCTTCCACCCGAACACATCCGGGATGACGACCACGACCCCGGCCGGCTCGCGGCCCGGCTCCGGGCGCGCGACGTACGTCGGCAGGCCGTTGACCGTCTCCTCCGTGCCCTGCGGCTCAACGTCGCCGCGGAGGGTCCCCTTGAAGCAGTCCGCGCAGAAGCGAGGCGCCTGCGAATCTGACATTGTTTCCGTCTTTTCCGTTGCTTCCCTGGTCTGTTTTTTTTCAGCTTTGACAGATTTCTAGTTTCCTTTTGGAATGAGGATCAGCTCTCCCGGAAGGCAATCGTGGGGCCGGCGCGGAGCGCTTGAACAACTCTAAAGTCGAGAATAGAATAATATCATATAATCCCACGGCGCCTCACCGCTTAGTGCAAAAGTATGATTGTGTCAATGGAAAATGAGTAAAGGTCACCTCGGGGAAAAGCTGAGATGAAGTAGCTCCAATTTGGGTCTGTGAAAGATCGATCGCTCCCCTACCCGGCCGCCACCAGATCGCAACTGTCTGTGCAGAGGTATGAGCTACATCACCACGGTAATGACGGCACACACACACACAAGCGCGCGCGGCAGACGGTTGTCAAAAAGGGGAATGGATTTCGTCCGGTGAGTGTGTGTGTGCGTGTGTGTTGTGTTAGTCCCCTCCCGGGAAGTCTAGCTTTAGTTTAGCCTCTCCCACCAAAAAAGATAAACCGCGTCTCAGGTCTGGCGCGGGGTTTTTAAAGCACATCTCAATCTCAGTTGTCTCTCTTGCTGCCCACGCAACGCGCGGACGTCGTCGCAGGATTTCCGATCTCGCACTAGCCCGTGGGAGACTCTCTGAGCAGAAAAAGCAAGATGTTTGGTTTAACGTAGGGGGGAAACATGTACGGTAGGCCAAACACACCTAACCCAAGAGTTGCCGCGACGGTAGGTTGTAAGCTTTTGGCGATCCACTCGAGGGACGTCCGTGCCGTGCATCAGATTCCATGCGCCATCTCACCTTACCTGATTGTGTCAGTGTGTTGGTGTGAGAAGATGGTCTGCTTAGCAAATCGTCTCCCCCCTGGGATGGGTCTCCCTTCACCGAACTCACCGAGGTCTGACGTGATTGGGCAGTGGGATTTCAACACACATTTTCACCGCGGATTTCGGATGAGATGAAGGTGGACGACCACTCATTCACTTCATGATCCAATTGCTCAGTATAAGCCCTTTCGGAACGGAGACTTCACTTGCGGCTCAATCTTGCATCTTCACAATCTGCAATTGTTCTCACAAAGTTCGATAATGGTGCGTCTCCTCGGTGAAGCAAAACAAAAGGAGGAAAAAAAAGCCCTAGACTGACACACCGAGGGGGTGACTCAGGTCCACGCCGACGCATCCAACTTCGCCAACGGCGTCACCAAGGAGGAGGCCTACGAGCAGGTCCTGCTCCAGGCGGAAGGCCTATTTTACGAGCAAAGAAACTGGGTACGTCCTTCCGCCCCCCCAAAACAAACACCTTCGCTTCTCCCTTGCAAACCACGGAGCTAACGCTTTGATAAAGGTCTGGTACGTCAAGTTCCGCCAAAATCTCACCATGAGAGAGATATGACCAGCAGCATCACAGCATCCCCACACATACCCTAACTCAACTAACCCCAAAACAAAACATTAGCAACCTCTCCAACACGGCCTCCCTCCTCTGGCACGCCTACCACTCCCTCCCCGCGCCCTCCACCTCCGTGAACTGGGCCGGCTTCTACGTCCTCGACCCGAAAGCGCCCGCCTCCAAGCCCGCGCTCATCCTCGGGCCCTTCCAGGGCAAGGTGGCCTGCCAGACGATCCCCTTCGGCCGCGGCGTCTGCGGCGCCGCCGCCGCGACCCTGCAGACGCAGCTCGTGCCGGACGTCGACGCCTTCCCGGGCCACATCGCCTGCGACGGCGCCAGCAAGAGCGAGATCGTCGTGCCCGTCGTCGCGGACGGGCGGCTGGTCGCCATCATCGACGTCGACTGCGCGCTGGCGGACGGCTTCGACGAGGTGGACCGCGTGTGGTTGGAGAAGCTCGCCGCGCTGCTGGCCGCGAGCAGTGATTGGTGAACAGGAAGTTGAGATGGCATGAAGAGAGGAGGTGCGCGCGCGCGCGGCGTGTGGGGGATGAGAGAGACCAACGGGACTGGCACGAGAGGAGAGGACGAGTCTTTTTCATTTTCAGGGGGGAAAAGTTTTCAACAATTTTCGGGGTCATTTCATCAATGACGGTTTTGATATCATTATAGACAGGACACTTCCGGGAGAAAGAGAGCCCAGGCTACGGGGGAATCACAGGCGAAGAGGAGATGGAGATGATTCAATAAAAAATTCATTGAACGCGCCTGGAGTCAAACCCCGGCACAGACTAAACTTTTTATAGAGTGTTTGACGACATTTTTTTTTTTAAATCCTGCCAAACAAATCTATGAGAGATTCTGTCCTCCCCTGGTCAAAATCCATAATTGACCACTAGGAAATTGCCTCCCTGAAACCATTCTATACCGAACCCAGCCTCATGATATGACCGTTTTCCCTTTCTTTTTTTCAATCCGTTACTTCATCAAAAGAGGACGACACCCCTTACTCCAGAGCCTTCTTGGCAAAGTTGGGCAGGATGAAGGCGGCCTTGTGGATGTCGGCGTTGTAGTACTTGCACAGCTTCTCCTCCTCCTCGGCGGACCACTTGCGGAGGGGCTCCTTGACGTTGCGGTTGGCGTCCTTGGTGCAGACCATGAAGCCGATCTGGCCGGAGGGGTAGGTGGGGATGGTGGTGTAGGCGTACTCGGCGACGGGGAAGATCTCCTTGCAGTCCTTCTTGAGCTTGGTGATGAGGGGCATGTGAAGCCACTGGTTCTCGGCTGTGCGGGTTGTTAGCTAGTCCCGTTCTTGGTACACGGATGGGCGGGGGAGAGAATTTTTGGTTCAGAGCACCGCGCTAGAGCGAGAGAAGTTGATTCCGTCGGAAAGTCGAGTCTCGGGCTCGCAACATAAAAAGACATTGACAAAGGAGAGATTCTCCGAGTATCATCAGAGAGAAATAAGAAAGAAAAAGCGTATCCAGGTTTCAGGCTAACCCAGATCTCGCCGGCGGCCACTGGGCGCGCCGGGGGAATTTCTTGGGATGAATCGAGGACAGGCCAAAGAAAGAAGCAGGCAAGTTGAGTGCCTGGCGCGTTTCCTAAAACCGAGTACTTCCTTGATTCTCCTCGTATTTTCTGAACAAATGGGAACGTACAACCTTGGGTAGTAATGACACCGCCCTCACGCAGAGCGTCGTGGAGGAGCTGGAAGTAGGGCTTCTGGAAGAGGGACTCGGCGGGGCCCTCGGGGTCGGAGGAGTCGGTGATGATGACGTCGAAGGTGTTCTTGTACTCCTCAAGGAACTTGAAGCCGTCGCCGACGTGGGTCTTGGACTTGGGGTGGTCGAAGCCGACAGCCATGCCGGGGAGGAACTGCTTGGAGAGGCGGATGACGGCCTAGGAGGGGCCCGTGTTAGTGGGGCCGAGCCGGCGCGTGTGCGCGCGCGGGGATTGCCGAGATGAATCTCACCTCGTCAATGTCGCAGAGGATGGCCTCCTCGACGGTGTCGTGCTTGACAACCTCACGGAGGACACCGCCGTCACCGCCACCAATAACAAGAACCTTCTTGGGGTTGGGGTGAGAGTTCATGGCCAGGTGAGTAATCATCTCCTGGTACGAGAACTCATCACGCTCGGTGCACTGGATGACGTTGTCGAGAACCAGGACCATGCCGTGGTCGGTGGACTCGAAGATGAGAACATCCTGGTACTTGGACTTCTCGTGGTGGATGACCTTCTTGACCTTGAGGGTCATGGCCTGGCCTGGGGAAAAAAGTCAACAACACGCGAAGAAGCCAACGATGCTCGAGTAAGTCGACTTACCAGGCCACATGTCCGAGATCTCACGGAACCAGCCATCTGTGTAAATTTCCAGTATGATTAGCAAAGCGGTCCCGACTCATTTGGTTTTCATGACGTGAATGAGTCGTCGTGATTGTTTTGCAGAGGTCAGAGGTCTGAGCTTGCCGAAATGCCCACTGCGTGGCTGCCCACTGCCGATCCCCCGAAAGTGCCGTCGCCGGAGGAATTGGGAACCGATGTGGCGGAGGCCGAGATGTCACCTCACTAAGAGGTTATACGACAGTCGATCAGCATCGATGGATGATGTTTCTCCTGAGCAATTGCTTAACCGAGAGTGGCATCAAGGGTAGCGCATGCGCGCTCAGACTGTGGAGGAGGCAGGCCCGGTGAAGGCTCGTTTGCATCCCGGGACCGGAAAGACAAGCCACCCGTCAATAGTCGCGCGGGAGGATGTTGAGACGAGGAAAAAATCGACAGGTCGACCGGGTAGATGGTGACTAGGCGGCAAAAGAGCGTTCCATCAACGAGCCAACGGGTGGAACGGGTGAGGCTCCCACGCAGCCAACACCCCCATTGAAAATGTTTCCGGGTGCCTGTCACGATGACAAAGGAGGCGAAGGTCGGGGAGATCACAACATCGGTCTGCTGGGGTCCCTCGAAGGTTGAGAGACGAGCAGAACTCGAAAGGGCCTGGGCTCCGGCTCAAGCTCCCTAAGGGGGGATGGAGGTGGCGGCAGCGGCAGCGGCAGCGGCAGTAGCAGACACTGACGACAGACGACCGATGATGACAAGAGAGATAGGGAGGGCTCAGGAGGAATGGTGGACCGTACGTACCTTGGATGGTAGGATGGGTAATTTCGCTCATTTTCGTAAAGGACGGGGGTTTGGCAGGGCTACTGTGTAGATATCGACAAGTCAACGACGGGAGCAAACGTCTTTGTTGTAGGCGCAAGCTAGGTATTATATGGCGGAGGGGGAGAGCCAGGACGGGCAGTGGTTCTTACGGGTCGAGTAGGTATGTGAGTGTGAGTGTGTGTGTGTGTTTTCGTTTTTTCCCTTCCTCTTCCTGGTATCGGGCTGAAAATGTGCGTTGACGTCGAGAGGGGAGTTTGGTTTTTTTTTTTTCTCCTTCCTCCCCCGCCGTTGTACCAATGCGGTGCGCCAATCCAAACCAATCGAGGAGCTGCAGCGGTAGCGGTGCGGTCCAGAGCGGCGTCCAGGTGGTGCGGTGCGGTACGGTGCGGGCAGGGCGACAGCGAAAATCAGGAAGAAAATTTTTGTGGCTCCGGGGTGGCCTCGTTTTGAGATTTGGGACCCAGAATTAGGCTCGTGCAAGGCCAATGACTGGCCAGCTCGTGGTTGGGGATCCCCTCTTTTGGCAGTTTCTCTCCTCGCTGTGGTCATCAGTGCGCTGTTTTCCTGGTATCCTGCCGCCGCTTGCTTGCTTGCTGGCTGCCACCCACGCCGAGACGCCGTATCGTTGCCTGCCCTATCCGCATCGAACTTCTGATGAGTCCTTTTTTCACGGCAAGGCACGGATTCGTCAGGCCCATATCATATCGGGTATCATGTTACTTTCACGACCGTGCCTACCTTGTTGCGTGTCTATACTTGCGACAACTTACTTGACCTTATTTCGCACTCCTTGCCCGCCTTAAGATAGGCAGCTTCGTCAATATGGGTCAAATGCGCTCGCTACTGGCCACTGACACCTGTCATGTTAGACGGATCGCGCCCAGGCAATGTACGCTAGGGACGAGGAACCGATGCTCGTTAACCCTACGGATATCCCGTACGTACGTCAGTCAGTATTCCCTGCGTAACATTGGAAGAAGATCCGTCTTTTCTCCATCGCTCGCTACCTTCCCATCGGGCCATCTTAGCATGCTATGTCTGCACCCGAGAGATCAAAGAGGCATTCGTTAGCACCAAGGTCAACGGGTACACCGCCTGCGATCATGGTCGAAACTTGAGCAAAGCCTTGCCGCACAAACCCCGAAGTAAGGGAGAGCTGTTTCTGAAGAAAACGTGGCGAACTGGGATCACCAAGCCAGAAACTCTGTTTTTTTTCTTCTTCGTCTTGTTGCTTTGCCGCGCCCACGCCGTCTCTTCTTGTCAATTCCCGCTCCACAGAAAAAAACGATGCGCCCCCACTCCCTCACCGGCAATCAATGGGCGTCCCTTTTCTCTCCTGTCTCTGATGTGAGGGGGGAACAAGATCGTCCCCCCTCCCCGCCATCAGATGTGACAGCCTATTTGGTTTGACAACCCGGGGGAGACGAGACGAGAAGAGACGAGACGAAACGAAAGTTGCCACTGTCGGTCTAGCTCGCTCACAGGCTTACGAAGTCCTTCGGATACTGCGGACTCTGAAGCCTGCCGACGAAACTTGCCTGGCTGTTACCGAATGTGCTAGGTGGTGAACCTCCTCCAGTGCCTCTCGACGAGTTGAGCGCTGCCATGTGAGAACCAAGACACTCGTGCGTCATTCGTTCCGACAGGAGAACCGTCAATGCTCCGGGAATGGGGCCACCGCGCTGCTGGTCTTGCTATCGTGCAGCCGACTGAGACAAGGCGAGGGCCGGAGGCTAGCGGCCGAGCCCTTCCGCCGGGTGCCAAACTGAGGCCCGACATCATGCATGGCCCTCACCCCTGCCACCTCACCCAATTTTCTTTGTCCACAACCGGAGTGCTGCCGCCGGCCCTCCGCGGCTGCACCAGGTCCAACGTAGCAGCAGCATGCAAGACATGCCAATCCTTCAACATCCACTGTCATCGGCCGACCGCACCGCACCGCACCGCGACTCTAAGTGTTCGTTTTTGTCGCGTGTGCCAGAAATGACCCAAAGTCAGAGGACCAAACTCTCCCGTCCCGCCCTCTGGCCTCGCGACCCGATCGTCTCGTCCTTCGCAGTCAGTCAGCTCCCTTCGCTTATCCCAATTTCACACAGTCAGACACTCCTGCCATTCGTTGCTCCCAGACGCCTCAGATCTGGTGCGACGCTTAACCTTCATAGCTTGACCTGTCTGAATACTTCCGACGGCCAACTACAACGCCTTTGCGGTTCACAGACGGGATGATCGGTAATGACACCCCAAATCTCGCCTGTTTCCGTCTCCAAATCTGACCAGAGTTGCTTTTAAACTGCATGAACTGAAATGCTGCCCGGCAGGGCCTTCCCCAGAACAGACCTGGAAGCAGAGCTTTGCCCGCTTGGTATTCTGCCTAAGTCGATCGTCCACGGTCGCCGATGCGATGCCATGTGCCGATGTGAAAACTTTGAACCCATCTGGATGGACAACTCCATGCGCTGGGCTGGAGGGAGAGCCCATGTAGTGGGTAGAATGCCACAGTCCGAAAGCTTACCGCGCCGTACCACCAAATATTGCCCTGGAGTCTGCGCGCGTTTCTTTCTTCACGCTTGTAGGCATCGGGGGAGGCTCTGCCCTGCGCGGCCATGACATCCCGCGATTTGCCGTCACTCATCACACCACTCCTCCGGATCCAGGCCTGATATCAGACGAAGCTGAAGGCCATTTTCACTACTCCCCATACTACCGGCTTTCTCAGCTGCTCCGCTTGACTGGGTCCTTTGTCAGTTTCTAATCGACGTCGCTGATGGCCTGGGCTGCAGAGACCGACGATTGTTCAACCGTTTTTGTTGAAGAACATGAGCCGCTTCCGGAGGATCACACGCAATGCCGATGTTCTTTCTTCAGCAGAGCCGCCCTAAACAGTGCCACGGGCCCATAGCATTAGTAATCTTACGGAATGGCATCCGTACCTATGCTTCTTTGAGAGAGCCCAGGAGGCTTGAAAACCCGTTTTGGGTGATTGCATTACATCGGAACACCACGAATCGTGAGGTTCGATTGTTCTTCCCAGCTGATCGGGGTCCGCCCATACGGTCCGAGCGAATCCAAAGCTTCTAACACAACGCCCGGTCTCGAATGCCCACTGTCGAATGTCCACAATCACGGC
>JABGLZ010000463.1:0-13447 GCA_014705045.1 Colletotrichum theobromicola | reverse complement strand
AAACAGGAAGAGGGAAAAAAAAAAAAAGTCCCCGACTGGTGGTGGTGACCCAGGGCGCACCCTCCAGCTCTGGCTTGTCCTGCTAGCTCTCTGAAAGGTCGATGCTGGCGCGTTGCTGCGAGGCGTCTCGAACGAGCTGTCATGGTGCTGGAAACGTGTCGATCTGGGTCGTCGATGCCCGCCGCCCGCGGATCCTCGACAGAATGCCACGAGTTGTGCAATCCGTCCACAAACGGGTCCCCTGTCGACAGAGGCACGCCACGACTCTCATCCCTGCCGGAAGCCTGGGACCATTCCTCAGTGGCCAAGACGATATGGGGTGACCCCGGCGCGGCCTGGCGTTCGTTTCTGCGGGACTCATCCGCAGATGCTGCAGGTGCCCCTTGGAGGCCCGCTAAATCAGCATTTATTTTCCTCTGCACGATGCTGATCTGAATGAACGTTGGGAGGCGGCCGTCCAGCAACGGAGTCGTGCTTCGATGTCGCCGTTGCAATTGCATGAATCAGGGGCGACATGGCTCCCCGAGGGCGGACGCGTTCGGCCAGGGGGACCGCTGGTCGAAACGGGACCAGCATCATGGTTTTGCATTGCATATGGGATGGATGTCTCTTTCTGCGCTGCTTCGCTCTGCAGCGGGCAAACAACGGAAAACGAAAGCGGAAACAACCTGACGAAGCTCTCGGATTGGCGTAGGGCGGAAGTGGGAGCTTGATACCTGGTGGCTTCTTGGCGTTCAGCACTACGCTCGAAGCATCGGAAGAGCTGGCGTCGGGAGGCATGCACTTCCGCAAGCGATTTTGGTGCAGGTCGGGGCGTGAAGCGTGGTTAGTGTAGAAGCTGTGGCCAGAAAAAGGGCATGAGGCGTTTCCGGCGTACGGGCCCGATTGGGGTCGTGTGGCAGCGATCTTGTGTCACGCAGGGTCCATCGAAGTGGCTCCCGAGCAAGCGACACACTGGCACACTACCAGAGAGACGTCGTCAGGCCTCCAGGCTGTTGCAGCAGCAGCCAGCAGTAGTAGTATGTACTTTTGTTGTCATCGTTGACTTTGGTGAGTTGCGTTGAGGCGTCGTGGACAGGTCGGCCGACGAACGTTGGATGGGACGGAGAAGCCGTGGACGACGCTGGCGGCGGGTAGGTAGCGATGTCGAGTAGGCGGAAGGTTTTTAGTCTTTTGAGTTTGAAGCATATCGAGGTAGGTTGAAGTGCTTGAGACAGCGCCTCAAGGAGGATTGGACGAGATGGAAAGCGACTGAGTCGAGACTCGTGGCCAGCCAGAAGTACGTCGCAAGGTTGTGTGTATGGTGTGTATGATGTGTGGTGTGTGTGTGGTGTTTGGATCAAGTTTGCTTTTGCTTTTTCAGGCGGCTGAGTCTTGGTTGCTTGTTTGGCATGCTTCCTGCTCTGCCCTCATTCCACGCCGACGGTTCTCCATGTGGCATGGCAGTTTGCAGGTCGCAACCCTCCTGTTGGGACACTCAGACGCAGCATTGTGCATCCGGGAGGATGTGCGTCGAACGATTATGGGGGCCACCTTCTGCAAAGTACGTTTCGCAGGCGGGAGCTGGCAACCAGCTCAGGACTTCTTGTCTGGAGTGATGCAAGCTGGCTGGTAGCAAGGACAGAGAGTTGCCCCTTTTCCCTTTCCAGCAGAGGAGGAGAGTGCCAGATGCAGCAGGTAGGCGGCGCCTTATGGCAGTGCAGTGATGCGTAATAGCCTGTATGTGGGTTGTCCAGCAAGTCCAGGTTTGGCAGGGTCGCATTGATGTCTATCTGGAATGTTTGTCTTTGTTGGTTGGGCGTGCGTGTTCTGTTGTGTTGGGTTGGGTTGGATGACGGAGTCGGCAATCCGTATAGACAAGACCACCACCGACTTGCCATGCGACTTGCGGTATTGGGCTGAGCTGCGGTGATGTCGGTAGAGCTGTTGAAACAAAATGACCAGTAGACTCGGCTGCCGGCTTCCACGAAGATCTGTCGAGATGAGAGCATATTTGATGGCCCCTCAGCGGGCTGTCTCAGTCAATAGAAGGAAGCCATTGTTCTCTCACGAAAGAATGCCGCAGCATGAGCATGACCTGAGGGAGCAAACATCAACAAATCGGTCCCGCTGAAAGGGTGTGGTGCTGCTCGCTGCGGTAGGCGATACGGCAGCCGGTGGTGGTGGTGGTGGTGGTAAGGATGACGGGGAACTGGAGGTGGCTTGCTTTGCTAATGCAAGTGCAAGGAAGTCGCAGAGAAACTTTGGAGTACATGGATGCGAGTACCTGCCAAGTCCTTTCCCAGCGCATTTCTGCGGCATGTGCAGGCAAGGGTCGACAACGAATCAGGCAGCCGGTACAGAACAGGTACGCCAGGGGCCGCCCCACTGCCATGCCGTCCGCGAGCTCTGGGGCAGCGGGCAGGTCGACGACCCTTGGGCATGTACCGCACTTTTTTACCCACACCGTGCTGGAGAGACGAGGTACGTACCTCCAGGTAGGTAAAAGAAGGTACCACCGGCTCCCCGGTCCAGAGGTTCCTCAAGTTCCTGTTCGCCCGCCCGCACCCAGCAGCGCAGTGTTCCATCGAAGCCTCTGAAGGTGGATCTGGTGGAAGAAAGGCGAGGTGCCATCCGTCAGTGTCCACCTGTTGGGCCTTTCCAATGTCCACTGCGGTGGGCTTCCACTCATCGTTCCCAATGCCCGTCCAGTGTCTCCGCCGTGGTCGCGTTGGATGAATGAAATGTCCGTGTTTTGCAGCGGCGAAATTGTGCTTCTTGTGTTGTTTCTGCCGTTGATAACTCGGAATCCGGGATGGCCTTGGAATCTATCCAAACAAAGTACCTTGAACGCGACATGTCTGTACCCTGCAGCCAGGAGTCAAGCTGGACGGTACGACCAGAGCAACAACAGCTACCTCCCCGACCCGTGCTGGCCACCTGGACACAGAGCAGCAGGAGGACCTTGTTTGCTTGCTTCCATTGCTCTCTGTCGCTGTCTCTCCCGTCCCTTCTGCTCCAGTATCCATGGGCTGGGCTGGGCTGGACTGCAGCACTGCTGCACTGGTGACTGACTGACCGCACTGATGAATGATGGATGGACCACCATGACCATGAACCGTGGACCATAATCCTTACTCTTTTTTTCCCCATGTATCTTTTTTATTTTATTTCGCAGACACTTTATCCAATCTGAAGGCCCAGCAGTACGTATCATATGTATCCGCCGAGGTGCATTTGCCCTCGTGCCTATCCTGTCCTGTCCTGTCCTGTCCAGTGCTTGCTTCGTGCGTCCTCACATCTCCTCTCCCATCATCTCCCGGTCCTCTCTCACTTCCTCCTCCTCCTCTGCCTCGACTCACCTCTCTCTCAAACTTCCCCGTTCTGCCAATTCGAGCTGGACATCCCGTCTCATCTCGTCCTTTCCGTCTGTCCTTCTTGCCAAACCAACCTTGCCCACCTTTGCTTTGCCTGCTTTTGCCAGGCTCCATTCCTCCTCGCCTCATCGCTACTTTACTCTTCTTCCTTTCTCTCACTCGCCCACGCTAGCACTTTTAGTCTTTCCCCTGACACGCCATTGGCCTCGCCCCCGGGCAGCACACAGAACAGAAACAGAAGCCAGTCGAGCCGCTGGGCTCTTCTGCTGCAGGATTAACATTAGCCAACCCGCAGCCCACAGGGCGTCCACTACGAACGCCCCCAAGGTTTTTAGCGTCCTTTTACTAAACTGGCCGTGGCACTCCTAAAACCGACAAAAGCTTCTTCGCCCGCCCATTTCCTCAACCCCCGACGTTCCTTACCCTACGCCAGTCAACCACCTTGGAATCAACCTCATCCAGGTGACTGACCACTTCCGCAACAACACCACCTCCACACCTTCAACCCACCCAGCCTCTTCTTGCAAGTCGAGTCGGCTCGAATAATCCTTTGCTTCCCGAGTGCGCCCTGTCCCTGGCCTGCTCTGCTCTGCTTTATCCAGGCTTTACTTCTCCTCGTCTGATCTGCCTGACATCCAACGCCCTCGGACAACAAAAAGACCTCTCTTCTCCGACGCGAACAACCCCCAAACCGTCCTACTTAGACTGCCCGCCTGCAGTCTTTTTTCTTTCCCCCAACGTCGCTTTCGCCTTCGCCATCGAGAATTACCTCAAAATCCCTGAGGCCTGCCACGCCTGGCCTGCGACTTGATCGACCTTTTCTTTTGCACTAGAGGGCCGGCATTCCTTCTACTGCCCGCTCGCGCCAACTCTTCCACTCCTTTTTCTAATCACCGCCAAAATTGAGTTGAATTGGTACACCATGTGTTTCGGGGGCCGATCGAAGGATGATGGCGGCGCTGCCCGCTCGCGCGACCTGGACCGCTTGATCCGCCAGGACGAAAAGAAAATGTCGAAGGAAGTGAAGCTTCTGTTGCTCGGTACGCTGTCGCAACAACCGCCAACGTCGTCGTGTTTGCAATCCACTAACCCGTCTGCGAACCCCAGGTGCCGGAGAGTCTGGAAAGTCGACCGTCCTCAAGCAGATGAAATTGATCTACGCCCAAGGTTTCAGCAAAAACGAGAAGCTCGAGTGGAAGCCCGTTGTTTTCAATAACATTGTGCAATCCTTCCGCCTGATTCAAGACGCCATGGCCGAGATGCACATCGAGTTTAGCAACCCAGAAAACGAGGCAAGCATGACCCGAATACGCCAATTGCGCGCTGTCGCTTTGGAATTGTGGCGCTCTCGCATGTGAAAGAAGAACGACTTGACTAACACACAATGTCTCTGACAGAAACACATGGCGCACATCCTGGTGGAACACGAGATCAACGCTTCAGATCCCCTCCCACGCGATTATCTGCAGCCCATCAAAGAGCTCTGGAATGACGGCGGCGTCAAGCAAGCAATTGCAAAGGGCAACGAGTTCGCGCTTCACGACAACCTGGCATAGTAAGTTATTTACAAGGCACGCGACACATTCGGAACCTATCGCTGACCGCATCAAAGCTTTTGCGACGATTTGGACCGCATCTGGAGCGATGCCTACGTACCGACGGACCAAGACTTGCTGCGCTCGAGATTGAGAACTACCGGTATCACGGAAACGGTTTTCGACCTCGGCCAGCTGACCTACCGCATGTTCGATGTTGGCGGCCAACGCTCAGAACGAAAGAAGTGGATCCACTGCTTCGAGAACGTTAATTGCCTGCTCTTCCTTGTTGCCATTTCTGGATATGACCAGTGCTTGGTCGAAGACAAGGACGGCGTAGGTGTGCCCCCGTGCGATTTCGAGGTCTTGTTGCTAACTTGCTCTGCCAGAACCAAATGAACGAGGCGCTCATGCTGTGGGAGTCGATTGCCAACTCTCACTGGTTCACCAAGTCTGCCCTGATTCTCTTCCTCAATAAGATGGACCTTTTCAAGGAGAAGCTGCCCACCAACCCCATCACATCACACGGCTTCACCGACTACCACGGACCTGCCGACGACTGGAAGGCTGCCAGCAAGTACTTCTTGGACAAGTTCCGCGCGCTGAACCGAAACACCGAGAAGGAGATTTACGGCCATTTCACGAACGCGACCGACACAAATTTGCTCAAGATTACCATGGGCTCAGTGCAGGACATGATCATACAGCGCAACCTCAAGCAGCTGATACTATAAGGCCGGATCTGCTATATTTTGCGCCACTTGTTGGCTTCCGTCTATATCAACACACACACACACAAACACACACCTTACATGGCATCTACCAAACATGCCGACCCTAATCGATACCCGCGGCCTCCAAGGTCCATAACTCGCCCCTTGCGGCGCCATTCATCCAGAACATTCGGCGTCGTCACTCAATCCATTGCGAGCGTTCAATCCAGCCACAGCGTCGCAGGCTCTGAGCGAGTTTCAAGTCAGACTCGGAGAGCACCGAATTGGATGTATATTACTTCCGCTTCCTTTGTGTCTATTTTCTGGTTATCTATTGTCCATATGCAGGCGTTATTTACCGAACGGAGTCTTGCAAAACGCGGCAGGTAATCATGCAGCTTTGTTTTTGCATATTATTGCCACCAGGCGACAGCCTGACAGCGCGCAACCAAGGCCGGCAGAGGGCAGGGGTTAGAGCGTGGCCCGTGCTTTGAGGTTCAACGGCGGGTATGGCGTGGGGGAAAGACGGAGCAGGTTGCGAAGGGTGGTTCACATGAGACGAAACGAAAGCATGGGAGAGGCCGAGCTGATTCTGTTTTGCGTGCGGTGGATTGATACCTAATGCCCTGTTTCAAGCTTTGTCCTCATGTTTGGAACAGGAAGAAAAGAAGAGATGTGTGTGGAACTGCAGTGCCAAGGGTGGAAATGGCACGACTGCGAGGCAGCAGGCATCTAAACTCGAAAGGAAAATTGGACAAAACATGTTAAAAAAGCATTTACACTCCAAATGTCCGGACTACAAGAGAGTCTCTTTCGCAGAGTGTGCCATGGCGTGTCTCATGCATTGTGGCTTTGCATTGACACCACCCCTTCTGTCTAACCTTCAGATCTTAAAATTTCCCCGCGATCCGGTGAGATGGGACCAGCCGTGTGTCTTTCAACCAGGTGCCCGCGAAGGCGGAGCTGAGCTGGCGGTCAGTCCCCGACATTAATTGAGGTATCTATGCAAGGGGAGCTGTCATAGTTTCGGGTACAGTCTATCCTAGTATATAAGCTTACACGACCCGTTTCATGGGTCTCTCCAACGGACGAACATGGTGAGTTGCCGGGAAAGGCGGCTGTGGGGGACAAATTCCTCGTCGGTACGGTCTGCCGAAGGTGGTGACTAGTTAGTTGCCCAGATGGGGATGTGCTGGGCATGTTCGGCTCCCTGCCGGCAGGTTAATCGTCGCATAAAGGTGGCTGGCTGTGTGGTTGTTGTGCGTTAAGGTGAACGACGAAGGTGTCTGTCTCATCCATCACACTCACCACCAGACGAGGATAAATATAGCGAGTTGAGTTATGGGAATCAGAAGCGAGTGGTGTTGGTCGCGTGACCCCCCATTGTAGACGCTTTGACTGCCAAATGCATGGAGCCATCCATCTCTTGAAGATTTCCTGGTATTGAACGGCATTATTGATGAGATGATTTGGAAAATCAGTAGACGGACGGGTGATTGGGGGGGTTGGAATCCGGACTGGGGCAAACTGAGAACATGGAAACGGACAGGGGCAGGAATAGGTCATGACCAACAGCGTGTGCAGTCGTCCTGTCTGTTGGTTCGGACTTGGACATGTAGTCTGCGCCCTACGTCGCATCCCGCCGCTGGAATGGAATCTCTGGAGCGTCGGCCGGGGCTGGAAAAGGCCGATTCATCGGAGCCGCCCCGATCACACCATTTCCCGACGCTTCGGACAATTGTCCGACCAATCCGCACTGTAGCCGCGCGCAGCGAAATCCGGAATAGTCACAGTGCTTTCACAGTTTTGCAACGGCCCGGCAGCAGGGATCAGCTCCGATGCCGTACCTTACCGCACCGAAGCTACCCCGCCGTTATCGCCCCGCATTGTCGTCGCCTCCAATCCCACCCCCACCATCCCCAACTCCGTCCCCTCCCGACGTCAACCGGGCCATGCACACACACACTCTCTTTAAACAACAATAATGCGCCTCGCCCTCCGAACCCTCCACCACCTCACAGCATCCGCCTTCAAGCCGTCCTCCCATCGTCTCGTCCCGTTCCGCAACATGGCCACCGCCGCCGCCGCATCCCCCGTGCTCAAGCAGCCCGTCAGGCTCGCCTGCATCCAGCTCGCGTCCGGCGCCGACAAGACCGCCAACCTCGCCAACGCGCGCACCAAGGTCCTCGAGGCCGCCCGGGCCGGCGCCAAAATCGTCGTGCTGCCCGAGTGCTTCAACTCGCCCTACGGCTGCGACTACTTCCCCAAGTACGCCGAGACGCTGCTCCCGTCGCCGCCGACCAAGGAGCAGTCCCCGAGCTTCCACGCGCTCGCGGCCATGGCCTCCGAGAGCGGCGCCTACCTCGTCGGCGGCTCCATCCCGGAGCTCGATTCCAAGACGGGCAAGTTCTACAACACCAGCCTCATCTTCTCCCCCAAGGGCGAGCTGCTCGCGAGCCACCGGAAGGTGCACCTCTTCGACATCGACATCCCGGGCAAGATCTCCTTCCACGAGTCCGAGGTGCTCAGCCCGGGAGACAGCGTGACAGTCGTCGACCTGCCCGAGTACGGCAAGATCTCGGTCGCCATCTGCTACGACATCCGCTTCCCGGAGCTGGCCATGATCGCGGCGCGGAGGGGCTGCTTCGCGCTCGTGTACCCGGGCGCGTTCAACCTGACGACGGGCCCGATGCACTGGCGCCTGCTGGGACAGGGGCGGGCGGTGGACAACCAGATTTACGTGGCGATGTGCAGCCCTGCGCGCGACACGAGCGCGACGTACCATGCGTGGGGACACAGTCTCATCATCGACCCGATGGCGAACGTGCTGGTGGAGGCCGAGGAGAAGGAGACGACTGTTGTGTGGGAGCTGGACGGGAACAAGATTGAGGAGGCGAGGAGGAATATTCCTGTGAACACGCAGAGGCGGTTTGATGTCTATCCGGATGTTAGTTCGGCGAAAGTGGACGGTAAGCCGTAAGAGGTGGTGAGAGCGCGCATTGTGAGGGAAGCTTCATTTGTACACCATTGTAGCCTGATGCATGGACAAGCATAGAGTAATGAAGAGGACGGTGGCATTCGCCCAGATCGTGCTTCCGGCCGTTTGATTTGAACGGACACATTGTTGTACAAATCTTGACAATAAGTGAAAAGAGGTTAGTATCAGTGGTAGTGCATAAGAGCCTGGAGCTGTGGACTTGATGCCAAGTATCAAATCATGCATCTGGCGCTTTCATGTGCGTCATATGTCGTCCCCTTGGACGAATTCGCCCTGTTTTAGCTGCGCTATTGAGAGTCTGCCTGATGAGAACTATCAGTGAGACATGCAGGCTGCGTGTCGGATCTTAGATATGATTGGATGCTATTGCATTCAGCCGTGGTCATCGCTATTGGATCCAATCAACGAAGTCTGCCTGATGCTGACATGCCAAGCGCCGGTTGGGCTGTGTTTGTAGACATTAAATGGTGCTATTGAGTGCCATTGCAGATTGCTTTAAAAATCGTCACCTCCGCACCAACTCGTCCCAATATCTAAGATATTTTCAAGCATCCAAACATCACCGCGTCCATTTCCTCCACGTAAGCCTGCAATCTAGGCGACCTCAGCCCGATGGCCTCACCACGGGATATGGCAGGCAGAGACCTGCCTCAATATTGTCATTCCCGGTTGCCATCTACGTCACACACACGAGTCCTCGAACTCTTCCCGGCAAATGATTCATCAGATGATCTGCGTTGCCGGATTCACATTGTCGAACTAGCCCAGGCGAAAGCAACATACGAGGCAATCTCTTACACTTGGGGGCGTCCTGAATTCACGTGCGATCTCCTCGTTCTTGACGATGGTGTGGACAATCCGGCCTTGTCCCACTGTCAAGTCACCCTCGGCCGAGTACCCATCACCCCAAGCCTTGATCAGGCCCTTAGATACTTCAGAAGTCCCTTCCACACCCCACACCCGTATCGGCGTCTCTGGGCAGATGCGGTCTGTATCGACCAGGATAACCCGCAAGAAAAAGCGCACCACATTCCACTAATGTCATCCATTTACCAACACGCCACCGGGGTGCTCGTCTGGCTAGGGCCTTATGCAGGATACCTTCAAGTAGAACGCCATGCTGCATTACGCCATAACGCAGAACACCAAGAATTGGAG
The DNA here is from genome assembly GCA_014705045.1 of Colletotrichum theobromicola. Taxonomy (NCBI): domain Eukaryota; kingdom Fungi; phylum Ascomycota; class Sordariomycetes; order Glomerellales; family Glomerellaceae; genus Colletotrichum; species Colletotrichum theobromicola. The sequence goes on along the minus strand of JABGLZ010000463.1, from coordinate 3,687 downwards.
TACATTTCGCGCCTCCTACACCACCCGTGGTTTCGCCGACGTTGGGTCATTCAAGAAGTTGTGCTCAATGAAACCGTTAGCGTATTCAATGGGGATGTGTATCGTAGCTTTCAAGATGTCTGCGTCTCGGCCTACAAGATATACAAAAGCAATCTCGATTCACCTTTCCTCGATATTCGCGTCACCTCCGCCTCGGTCTGGCAAATGTCCATGATGCGTTCTGCGTCTCACGAGAAACACAGGGTGTCAGGCTACTCAGGCATGTATAGCATATGCAAACTTATGCGATCTTTCGATCGTTTTGACTGTGCGGATCCAAGGGATAGGGTGTTTACACTCGCGTCCTTGGCTTGGGATGTAGACATTCAAGAAGTGGACCTACCAACTTTTCAACAAGCGCTCGATGGCAAATCCAATATGGGCACCTTAGCTCACCGAGTTCATCGGCCACAAATTATGGTCATTTACGATGACGAAGCCAGCGTCGAAAAGATCTATACTGTGTTTGGTCGTAGTATCGGGGAAGCAGGAAGCCTACCATGGGTGCTTGGAGAGGCGTCTGCTCGCCTTGAGTCTCCCGGTTCTGTTCTCCAAGCAGAACAGGATCCGGTGCCTTACTGGGTCCCCGACTGGAGAATCCATAGTCGTCGACCCAGCTTCTGGATGCACGGTCACGATGTCCGTTACCCCCTGCAACCCGACTGGGGTAAGGTGATTGAGACATCGACTGGCAATGACATTGACCAGCTTACGTTCAGCATCACGCCGTCGCCCGCACAATCCCAAAACACCAAGCGGCGCGTTTTCCGCATCGAATTGCCCTTGACCCGCATCACTCAGAATTCCGACTATGGCATCAAAGATGGCTGCCGAAGCGTGACCCCCCTTCGGGTTACATGGCGAAGCGAGACGTTTCCGTCATCCATCCGTCATTGGCGGGATGCTGCGTCATGCATCAAAAGAGTATTCCACGAGGTCTTGAGGCTCATCCAAAAACACGCAGACGCCGCGTCATCTTCAGTCATCAGAGACTCCCACGAGTCGATCAGGGATCAATGTGCGGAGCGATTTTCATACATTGTTATTGCCGGAGGTATGTTTATGGGCGGTGATGATGAAATCGATCCAGCTTCGAAACGCCGCCTCTGCAGCTTTGCAGAGAGATTTCACAATTCTTCAACTTCATGGGAAACGCTTTCTACTACAATATACTGGAGCAAGAGGAAGCAAAACATGTGCAGGGACATCGACTTACTGTACCACGGTAGCAGCTCCCTCGACGTGTTGACCACCACGCGCCCCACTGACAGCCTCTTGGTGCCCAGAGTAGCATTCCTGATCAAGATCTTTGTGCTGTCCGATATCGACTTTGCCTCCGATGAAAATTGGAAGCTGCTTGTACGCTCTATTGCGTGGGCTATGCAGGGTCGTTGTGTTTTCGCATGCGACGTGGAAAGCACGCCTTCAAACGCATCTCCTATGGATATCCTAGGGATTGGCACAACTTTTCTTGACTTGGACGATAGGATTATGGCAATCCCGTTTCTTGACCATCAATCAGAATCAAACTGCATCAGCCCACTTTCGCTGCTGAACCTCTGGTCGAGGACGTACCTTGTGCGTCCAGTCCCAAGGGGCGTCGATGGGGAACTAGGCAAATGCGCGGATGCTCCAACATTCCAATTTATGGGAGATTGTTTTCTATCGACAGTCCGTTGGCTCTCACCACAGCGAGGTCTTATGCCTCCTGAGTGGTTTGCAATGGACGACGATAGTGCGGAGGAAGCAGCATTGAAAGAGAAATATCGTGGTAATTTCTCCGAGGTTGTTGAGGACAGCGTAATTTACCTTATATAGGCAATAATTCCTGTACATACAGCACCACAGGCAATCATAATCTGGAGAGCCATGTATCTTGGCAGTGGTTTTTATGCCAGCGCAATATTGACTTTGTATCTGTACAGTTGACGAAAAGGGAGCAATAGTATTCGTATACATGAGCCTCTACCCTCGCAAACCCAGTTCCCAATGTCTGATGTCTCAAAAAGGCGACCAACTACCGCTTCAACGCCATCTGCACCCTCGTCTTACACTCATAACACAAACTCGCCTGGTTAACCCTTGCAATCGCCGCCTCGTTCGCAACCAGCGCCGCCAGCCGCGCCTGGAACGCAATCGACATCATCACCACAAACTCCCCGGGCAGCTGCGCCGCAAGCCTCTTCCACGTCGCCGGCGCGCAGTTGGCCACAAACAGGTCCCTCATGCGCTCCACAAGCCCCTCGACCGCATCATCCTCGCCGCCACCACCGCCGCCCCCCCTCCGCGGCAGCGCCTCGAGCGCGACGTACCCGTTGGCGAGGTTGAACACCCACCACTCCGCGCAGCGCGGGTCCGCGAGCTTCGCGGCGGCGACGTCGAGCGTCTCGCGGATGGCGGTCTCGACCTTGCCGCGCAGCAGGTCGTCGAAGAGGCGGTCCGTCAGGGCCCACATGTCGACGAGCTCGGGCAGGTCGTGCGGGGTGTGCATGTCGCACGGCTTGATGCTGAAGGGGGAGACCTCGTAAAAGTCCTCCATGGAGTCGGCGGCGCGGCGCTTGACGCGCGCGGCGGTCAGGCGGGTGAAGTAGCAGAGCTTGACGTAGGTGCCGAGGGTCAGGGGCGGCACGTCGTCGAGGTCGATGGTGTTGGAGGCGGACTCGGAGAAGGGCCCGTCGAGGCAGCGCTGAAAGTACTTTGAGGACTCGAGGAGGAGGGACTTGTGGATGGCGAAGGACTGGGTTGCGGTCTTGAGCCAGATGATGGTCTGGGGTTGTCTGTGCGATTTGGTCAGCTGTGTTGATGTGACGAGGGGTCTTGTGCTTCAGTGGTCGTTGTGGTTTTCAGAAAGACAAAGGAATGCTTATGGAGATGGATTCAACATGAGCGAGCATGTCAGAATTCTGGGAAAGCAAGATGGTGTCCACCTGAAACGTAAGCCATTGCTCGATGATGATGTTGAAGTGACGATAAATAGACAACATGGCAGCGCATGCCATTCAGCGTGTGCCGCGATCGAGTAAGTCCTCACAAGATGCGACCCTTTCTTACTTCAAAAGACTTCCCATTCCATCAAGCTCATCGGGTCTGGGAGCTGATCGGTCGAGGATGCCAGCCATATTGGATGAGTTGAAGACGTTGGTCTATCGGAGCTATGCGATCCAGAACACACGAGAGAACCAGTTAGATCAACTTGCGATGCGAAAGATCTTCACAATTGCAATTGGGATTTTGTTAAGAGTTCAGAGATGACGCTGCCTTGCGTTACAACCCCGCGCAAAGAAAAATGAGGCTGAAGTCTGTCTACCTTCGTCTGAAGTCGTCGTCGTCGTCCTTAGTCATGTGAGATCACCATTCGAAAACTCATAGAGCCTAAGCGACAGCCAATCTTCGCTTTGGTATACTACAATGTCAGTGTGACATGCACTTATCTGTTATTATCTGTTCAATAGACCTGTACCCGAGTCGCAATACACTCGCGGTTCAGGAACAAGCTCATCGTGAGCATTTCGGTACCTGGTTTGGCTCTACTGAACGTGGAGTCGTTTGCTCTATCTCCCATGGCGCAGTCGACGAACTTACTTACAGCTTAGAAAATACTCAAAGTAATGTCCAATCATTCTAGTTATTATCTCAAGATGGATCGGG
>JABGLZ010000462.1:0-15391 GCA_014705045.1 Colletotrichum theobromicola | reverse complement strand
GATGTTTGTCGGGAGGCTGCTCGAAGGCATGGGTAACATCACCCTTAGGTGCCTAACTTAGTGTAAACCACGGTACCTTAGGTACCTTACGGATAGTCCATCGTTGGGATGCAGAATCTCTAAAGCCCGTCTCATCTCTCGCTGGATGGATGGCCAAGTACCATACCTTAACGTACACGACTTTACCGTTTCTATCGCGCCGTTCAAATTGTGAACGATTCTGACTTCTTGCTGCTTCCAGCACCTATGTAATTAAAACGTGCCTCCTGCCTCGTCTCGTCCCCCTTTGCCTGATGAACCCCTGTCTACATCCCGTAGGCATTTCCGCACAGGGTGGGTCACCGCTGTGATGGAGTGGCTCGCTATCTCAGTGGATGCTTGACAGTAAGGTAGGTATCGCCACAACCAGCCAGCGCTGCACCCGCTGCTTCTTTTGCGGCCTTGTCCCGTATGCGGGCACATTAAATCTTCACAGACAGCGGAGGGGGGATCTCGTCTTGAATTTGAGTCTTGTTGGGTTCTATTCGAGCATATCTTCCTGTCTACTTCTTCTAAGTACCCTCGAAATTCCTCAAAGTTCCGCATGTGTAACGCGGCGTTCAAGTCTCGCTCCCCCTTCTCTCCCATCTCCCGGACAAGAGCGACTGAATGATTGAATGATTGATTGGGGCCCGTTGTAAGCTGCCTGGATGGTGCCGGCTTTGCTGGTCGATGGCATGGTCTGGTGCTGGTGGATGGGGAACGGGCATGGGTGGCATGGGGAAGCAGAATGCATCTGATTTGATGTCACTCCCCGGTCCAAGTCCCTTGGAAGTGTTCGACCCCTGCCGCGACTACGCAGCACTGCGGTACGTTCCCTCCCAGATGGGCAAGTGAGTTGAGGCGAGGCAAAAGACTTGCGGTACGTATCTCCCCTTAGATCCCTTGCCGACGAGCCAGAAGCTCGCGCTAAAGCGAAGGTTCCTCAGGTACCTACCCAGCTATGTACTCTACCGACCACGCTCCCCTGCCTGGTGGCCCCCTCAATGTGTCTACGCCTACCATACCTTGCCTTACGGTACGGTACGGCCGTCGCCGCCAGCAAGTACGGATACCTGGATGAGGTGCTTCCCTCCACCTGAGCGAGACGACTTGCGGGAGAGGAGTGCTTTTAGCTACCTTGTTTTCCTTTCTCTCTCTCTCAGACTCTCTCTTCTCCCACCACGACCCATCCCCATCATTCCTGACGTTAATGCTTCACCATCCCACTGCTTCTCAATCAATAATTCGGACCCGCTCGACATCACGCTGTTCACCTTTTCTCTTCTTCCTCTCATTTCCAATCTATCGCTCGATCCCACTTTCGACATCGCCAGTCACGCCTGATTGACACTTTGGGGGAAATCACATTCCGCACCCGCCGAACGCTATCGTCCCGTCCTCGCTCTCGTCGCCGCCACCGCTGCCCGGCTCAAACCTCGAGCCTTGGTCACTCGTTCGCCGTAGCATAACCCATAACCAACTTCTCCCTGGCCACACTCTGCCATACCGAGCGCCCCTTCTCGTACAGTATCGACGAATCCGACCGACAACGTGTCCCCCCTCTACTTCGATCAGCATCTACCACGCCCTCGAATAGCCCAGCCATCAAGACGTCACATCGCCATACTGCAAGCCACGAACTGAGGACCCGTTTCGTACCGCGACCGTAACTCAAGCTCAAAGTCTACTGGACCGCAGTCAAACGTGTGGCTTGGTCGCATTCCGCATAGATCTCCTCGAGCATTCTGTCAGCCGGCTACCTTGGCAGTTGGCGCATTCTTGCCGTCCAACTACTGCCCTCCACCACTTTCTGCAAGCAGCATTGCGCTCACCTATTGCCGATTGCAACGAGTCAATTCCATTCCCGTCACCAAGACACTTCTAGCGTCTCCAGCGCTGCCTTAGTGCAAGCCTCTTCCAAAGCACACCCCAAGGAATCGTCCTTATCTGCAACGCTCCCTGGGCTATTTACCTCGCGTGGGCCCCGTCCGATCCACCAGATTGTCAGTTCTCCCATCCATATTCGTCTGTCTCTTCCTTGGTCGGACGTCTCGACATAACCACTCCACCACAACGCTCAATTCAACGATCAATAATCAACGTCTACCAGCGACAAGACATACAGTACTACCTTCGCATACAAGGACTCTGGGTCTAGGACGACAGTAGCTGGACGACGGAAAATCGACCTGAGCGGAGTCGCTGCCGTTGAACAGCACCATCCTACCGGCAAACGATCCACACCTTCCCAGGCACTCGTCGACCGGATCAGCGGCCTTCTATGGGGTTCTTGAGGCAAGTCTAGGCAAGCCAGACACCTCGTCTTTCAGGTCATCTGTCCTTCCTCCTCGGAGTAGGACAATTGGCGCCTTTCACTCCTGATTTACACCTTTGCGTGGAAATGAAAAGGTCCAGGATACGGAGACACTCCCCCATCTACCTGAGTCCATCACCATCCCCCGAGAGGGAGTTGTCACCACCCAGTCCAGCCTCCACCACGGGCTGGGAAACCAATAGAGTCATGTCAAGATCCAGGCCCACCAGCGGGACCTTGATGCCCGGCGCCGTTATTGTCACGCCTCCTTCGCTCTCAGAGATTCTTTCCAATACGTCATCTCCCCCATGGACCTTGGCCGCTTTCATGGCCTACCTTTCTCAGAACCATTGCTTGGAAACGCTAGAGTTCACGATGGATGCGGAGCGGTATCGGAAAGACTACGAAAAGTTCATCACCAACAAGGATTGGGTTGGAGAAGGGGGAAACGACCATGTCTGCCAATTGTGGGAAAAGCTGATGCAAGCCTACATAATTCCCTACTCTCCTCGGGAAGTCAATCTTCCCTCTCCCGTTCGGGATCGTCTGATCGCCCAGACCTGCTCGGCTACTCCTCCCCCGCCATCCGAGCTTGATGAGGCTGTGAGGATAGTGTTCGAGTTGATGAATGATTCTGTTCTCCTCCCCTTCATTGAATCAGCATTGCCCAGCCACAGCGATGTTCGCATGGAAGAGGACCCCAATGATAGCCGTCAGGGCCGCTCGCGCGCTCGTGGAGCGGATGATGTGGGAGCCAGGTTAGAAGAATCCAGACGATCTCCTAAGTTTCTCCCTAAGCTGACTGTTGGACGCAGCGGAGCTACTAGCCGATCTGCTTCGGCGTCAGGCGAACACGCAGAGCGTGAAGGACTGACCGATGACAGTGGAAGTGCCGTTTCTCCTGGGACCGAACCCATGACGCCTCCCACCACACCACCAACTTCAGATTGGACTTTCAGCAGCACATCACCCGGAGGTGGCTTCCAGCGAGCACTGACAGCCCACAACAACGGTTGGAAAAAGGTCGGTGCCAAGCTGGGACTTCATCGCAAGTCACGCTCCAACCGCCGAAACAATCCTCCGTCTTCTGCTCCTCTGGATGGGGATATCAGCATGGGTGAAGCTAGCCAGAGCAACACCTTATAGGAAGCAGAGGTCATGCCATCATCTACGTCCACCACTCCCGCAACATCCACTTCTCATCTCCCTTTGGACAGTCTCTCCCGCGTCCGTCATCTCTTCAACCCTTGGGAGGAGCCTCATCCTGGCAAACGGTTGCCTCTTGTCGGGGCCAGCCAGGAGACCGAGAAAGTTGCCAATGCTGGTTCATACCACTTGAATGGTGGACGTAGAAGTGGCATGGCCGCAAAAGAACTCGTTCCGTATAACCCCAATCGTCCATGGCTGGTGCGACGGCCAATTCGTGTCCGAGCTCGAACCAATGCACCGGCGCCGCTGAAGATTACCACCGAGATATCCGAAGATCATGATGCGAAATCCGCACCAAGGCCCGCGGTTCGCAACATAAGCATCTCGTCTACACTGGCAACACCAGCAATTGTCTCAGATAATTACGAGTCGGGGACGGAGAAAACGGACCACCACACTGTTTCGGGAAAACCTGAGGTTGAGCCGAGCGACCTGCCGCTACCGGCTTCTCCACCAATCGATTGTCAGTTCACCGACTTCTCCAACCTTCTTGGAATCAATGTCCATCCCGAGGAGAACATCGTCGTAGACAACGCGGAGCCCGGAACCTACTGTCACGTTGCTCCGGATGAGGACCTTTACGGATGGGACGCTGAACTCGATCGACAGAGTAAGCAAAGCAGCCGTGCTTTGCCCTACCCATACGAGCACGAGTATCAATACCGGCGAACAAGTCTGACAAAACGCAGCCTCTTGCACCGCGTTTTTAGCATGGGTCCTGTACCCAAGGACATGAACATTGAGGTCCGTCGGGCAAGCAGCACCTCCAGCTGACATACCACCACTACCTCGTTTATGAGGAATTCTGGCTTCTAGAGGACACTTTGAAGAATCTATCACGAGGCCTCAACACATATTTGCACATTTTATCGGCGTTCAATCTTCACATTCAAAATCTGTATTTCAACTCTTGGTGGCGAGAAAGATATCACGACTGCATTTCGGAAAACAAAAAGGGATTTATAGACATGGGTTCGGACATGGGTGAGGAGTTATTGTGGCATTTGAAGGCCTGGCCAGAAAATATCATGATGCATTGCGAGGAGCCTGGCGGAAGCGGTTCATCTGATTTTATTTTTGCTTGATCAAACCAGAGATGGTTGAATAAAGCAAGTATTTTTTGTTTATTTGGTCCTTTTGTTTATTTGGTCCATGGGTTGCCAACTTCTTTATACACAAGTATGTAACGGCTGGACGATATTTATGACCTTTTTTTCCAGCAGTCGGGGTATACAAACAGCCATACATTTGGGCCTTGAGTGTTTGTTTGTCAATGAACAAAACATATCCGATCTAAGTAACCTATTCGCCATTCTGCCGAGGTGAAAGCGCTATAATTATCGGGGCACCCCAGAGTATGAGCCACGTGCGTATTTACCTCATACTGCATCGCCAGCAGACTCCTAGAGTTATTTTTGGGCTTGTCTGTCACAATTGCATCGTTTAACAAAGATGCAAACCTATCCGTCTAGCCCCACACGCAGTATTAGCCGCGATTCCCCTAATCGTTCCTTGATAGGTGCGATTCAACTGTTTACAAGTGTTTACGTCGCCTTTTTAATTCCATCCCGAGACTTGACAACTCCTCTAGCGCGGTCATAACATACCGCGAGGTCACCTTTCGACCGTGGTATCTGTTACTCGTCGGCAGTGCCATCATGTCTAGAATACATTTTATACTCCGGCGAGCTGGCAAAGTCAATCTTGCCCTGTTCGACCTGGGTTCTGGTTGCTGAGAGCATGGGTTTTGGCAGTCCCATGGACTCGAGGAAGGCGAGCGCTAACGAGAATGAGCAAAGTATAGCAGCAGCAACCGGAAATTAGGCCGGTTTGACGCGAAATCTTATAGTACTCACTCTCTCTCCATTCAAGCTCTTGGCGCTGCCTGTCCCACGCCAACTCCTCCGACATGATGTCAATGATCCGGGGCAGGGCTTCAAGTGAAGCTTGGGCGTTGAGGAAAGCTAAGCGCATCCGTCGAGCCAGTACGTCCACAGCTGTTTGAGCGTACTCGTGTCTGGCTGCATATCTCACTTCTCCGTCAACGAAAGGGTACAATTGAGAAATGCGCTCACCTCGGGCCGGGAAGCGCTTGTTGGTAGGTCGACACAAGGAAGCGATAGTCCAGGCACGATCACCGTAGCTCTCGGTGAGATGCTTTGCCACTTCGGTCTCGATGCCGAAATGCTGAATGATGTTGATGAATAACGTTTTGCTGAAGCCATGTGCCCCAATAAGACGGACCTCATGGGATTTGCAGGTTCCGTCGAAAATGGCGCCGTCGTCGATAATATCAGTGCCACTCATCCGCGGAGGGTTCCTCAGAGGCTTTGGCTGGAGGCTGAACTCGGCGATGGCTGCATCGACGCATTCCTCAGCCATTTGCCGATAGGTGGTCCATTTCCCACCCGCGCATGTAATCAGACCAGAGGCTGATATGTCAACGAGATGATTCCTAACCAACGATTCCGTGTTTTTGGCCTTGGGGTCCTTGACGAGAGGGCGGATGCCTGACCAAGCAGCGAGAACGTCACCGCGCCTGACCTTGATGTCTGGCGAGAGGTAATGACTGATTTCCTTGAGAATCCATTCAATAGATTTTTCGTCGGGCAGCGGATTTTGCGAGATGATCGAGGGCTCATCGGTAGTGCCGGCGATTGTATTTCCTTGCCACGGCAAGAAGAAAATGACACGGCCATCAGAGGTGGAAGGGTCGATGAGTCCCATATTGGAGGGGCTATAGTAGCCAGGAAGCTATGACGGCGACTTAGTGTCCAGTAATCGAGAACTAGGAGAGCACGAATGAACTTACAATAACATGAACTCCAGAAGCGGGGCTCACGATGGCCTTACAGTCGGGCAGATCCATCTTTCGAATCGAGTCTGTGAAGGGACCAGTGCAGTTGACGACGCATTTTGCCTTCACCGGCACCTCTTCTGTCATTCGGCCGTTCTTACCAGCAACAAGATCCCTGACGGTAGCACCGCACAGCATGCCATTGGCATCTTTCTGTAAACTAATAACCTCCATGTGATTGACCACAGTAGCTCCGTACAGAGCCGCCGTCATGCCAATCGATACATTCATGCGGGAGTCGTTGTGAGCGCCATCGTAGTATACAAGGGCACCAACAAGATCCGTTCGCTTCAGCATGGGAAATGCCTCGAGAGCTTTGGATCGGGTCAGGAAGTATGAGCTTTCTATGCCCTCGCTACCAGCTAGAAAGTCGTAGGCTTTTGTGCCGGCCCAGTAGTACGGAGCCTTCCACCAGCGGTCAATGGGCAGCATGATAGGAAGCCACATGCTCAGATGGGGCGCGTTTTGCAAGAAGTACTTGCGCTCTTTGAGAGCTTCCATGACCAATTGAAGCTGGCTGTAATCCAACTGCCAGAAAGCCTTTTCCAAGTATCGTACACCGCCATGGACGAGTTTCGTGCTCTTGGAGGAGGTGCCCGAAGAGAAGTCATCCCTTTCGACCAGGGCGACTTTCAACCCGCGAGTCGCCGCATCCAGAGCGACTCCCGTGCCGGTGGCACCGCCTCCGACAATCAAGATGTCGTATTCCCCGTCTGGCAGGGCGCTGCGTCTCAATTCTGCAATCTGTTCATCTCGGGACTTGACTTTGGGGAAGCGGGGAAGCTTGAAAGTACCGTCAGCACCGTAGATGGGAGGTGGGACGGCGGCGGCTTCAAAGCCGGGGATGTTACGGGGCCGGTAGGTGTAGTAGATGATGGCCCCACCGGCTGTCAGGGCACCAGCGACTGGGGCGATTCGGCGCAGAAGCCCGGAACCGGACCTGGGAATGGATATCATGTCGCCGTCGTCTCGGTGGAGATCGGAGCTATCGGGCGACGGTGAAGGCGGGTTGTTTACGGTGAACGTGGTAGCCAGGCACACTCTGCCTAGTGATGGATTGCGGAATGGCGCTTGGTTAAATACCGGCTTCCCAACTCTACCTTAGCTCTCAAGTACTACTAATTCACACTCTGTTCACGTCCCCCAGCCTCGATATGGACCAGGAGGTACGCTGACATGCCTCAGACTCCAGCCCCAGGTCCGGCTCAGCTTCCCCCAAATTGCCCCAGACGAGCCTGATGCGGGAAAGTTGACGTCAATGGAGGGTCAGACACCGCCCCGGACAGGAACACCTACTGCCTCCTGGGGTACGACGGATGCGTGGGCGATCCCTATGATATCCACCAATCAAACCTGAGGGACTGGCGATAAGGCGGGGCCACCTTGATTCGGTATGGTCATGTAATTAGCCCAATAAGGCACTTACCTTCTAAGTATGCACCACCTGGCACCCAGCTCGAACATTCAATAGGGTATCTCATTAATTTACTACCTACATACAGGTGCGTCTAGTCCTCGTTCGTAACCAGCAACACGCTTCCATGGTGAGATCGTCAACTTCTCTCAACACAAATCGTAAATAACTCATCAACAAACGTAGGAACATCGTTTGTTCTCTCCGCTTCGACGTTGGAGATCTGGACACCGCCCCCAGCGTGGACTTTTGTTCTTACTTCAGCCACTGGCAACGTCCTCATCTCGATCGCACCTCCGCTATGAGAAGAAGCCTTGCCTCGTCCCTCTTCCATTGCGGGCGCTTCCGTCTCGCCTCCTACTCCGACCCCAATTCCGCCGCCCGTAGTTGATGGGTTGTCGCTTGCCCTTCTACCAATAAGGGTTTGAGGCCTTCGGCTTGTCTTATCTGTGTCCTGGGTTTCCGCCTGGGCAACCTCTCCGGCCGAATGCACCTCCACCCGGATTTCCTCGCTCACCATCTGCATCTTCTGTCAGCCCGGGATGATCAATCATCACAACGATGTCTCAACTTACGATGCCGCCAAAGGGCGAAGACTGAATTGTCGCTTCGTGGGTTGGGTAGGCCGGGGGCGCATCGAAACTTCCGCCCCCAGGAGAAATGGCGTCGCTGCTGCGGCGTCCTGGCCACAGCTTAAGTGTCGAGCTTGATCCATGCGAGTTTGTCGCCGATGATGATCGATTCAGCACTGTAGGGATCGGGTTCCCTTCAGAGTCGACGGGGTATGAATGTCCAAGCCGTCCAAGCCGGCGCAGAGCGGACGGCAGACGAGACTGCCGCTTGCTCTGCACTGCAGGCTTGAGCTTTTCCAATGGGACGGACTGGATTACGGGTGCCATCTCGCGATGAACTGATTGCGTAAATGCAAGATGCCGAGACGCGTCGCGACCAACGAGCTGGTGGACTTTGAAGAAGTTTAACGGGACGAACTCGCATTTGCTGCAGGATACGTTGACGTGAATTGGAATCACCAAGCGGAAGGTGACGAGGCTTGTTGGTCGAGACGGAGATCCCTCTACTTTGTTTCCCGGAAGATTGACCACAGTGCTTGTCAAAATCGCCTCGTTGAATATCGAGTCGTTCATCCACGTTCGAAGGGCGTCGATGCTGTCTGTCAGATGTTGTGCGAAGAGAATCTCTCTGGTGCCCAGATTGCTCAATGATGCCAACCGTCTGCTGACACCGAGCGGTGTTAAGCGGTCAACCTGGCGGAGCAAATCCACATGCCACGGCTCGATGCGATCAATGGGCATATGTACGCTGGGAAGCAAGTTCCGAGCACCCTTGCGCACCAAAACATCGAATCCATAACCGCCAACACGAGCGCGAATGCCGAAGAAGCCCAGATGGACGCCATGTTCGAGTTGGCTGTTATCGTCTGCGTAAGCAGCCATGTTACGCAGTTTCGATTCGAGATCTTGAGACTTGATCTGCATGCTGGACCCGATAATGTTACCGACCTGTCGCAGTTCAGCGAAGCGATAACCAGCTGCCTCGAGTCTTTCAATTTCTCGCTCGGTATGGACCCGGCGTACCAAGAACATAAGCGAACCGCGACCAAATTCATGAGGACGACGGCGGCTGAGGCCTTTCTCGGCGAGGTCGTCGGCCCTGCCAGACGCGTCAACTTTGCGAGCTGTTCCGTCGGGGTTCAATATCATATCGGGTTCTTGAGATGTCCCCGATTCCGCTCCCGGACGTTCCCCTCCTGCCCCTGTTGGCAGGATCTCATCCCACAGAAGACCGACGGAGGTCAAGTGTTCCTTCATCTTCTCAGCGAGGCCGGCGGCAGCAACACAAAAGAGCTCCCGAAAAATCACGTCATAATTTTCAATCAGCTCGCCGTGGTCGTTGATTAGCTGGATACCAGCTCGCGAGTCGCGGTCCCGGCCCCGACGAGGAAGGTGCGCAAGGTGGTTGATCATTCCACCAACCAACGTCGAAATGCCTGACCAGTTCCTAGATGCTTGAAACATCCACAGAAAAAGAGGATGAGATATACTGAAGTTGTCGCTAGCATTCTTCTCTAGGAACGTGTCGGTGATCTTCTCGGTAGGGATTAAACCGTCAGGGTTGACAAGGATTCGGTTGTGTCTGTCAAAGACGGCGGCTGCAAGCACAACTTGTTGGGCTTTACTCGCATAGCGCCTCATTATCCTGGCCGTATAGATGGCTGTTCCGCCCATGATGAAGCATGCGCCGATAGACTAGCCACAGCGTTAGTGACAACGAGGGAGCGACGGCAGATGACGTTCGGAAGACCTACCAGACAAATAACGACGATGACGGTAGTGTTGCGAGAAAGCTCATTGCTTCCGGTGTTGAGACGTACGAGCTGATATTCTGTGCCAGTAGCTGCACACCAATGCATTCCCGAAACAGCACCAGCCAAGACGACGGCGCACGTAGCTCGCTTCCACCAAGAGTTCGTCCATGCCGCGCGAAACACAAAAAACAGAGACAAGGCCACGATACTGGCTGCAACAGCGATGAGAGCCGCACCTATGACATTGACCGGGTTGTAGATGCAGATGTAATTGTCGATGGAATTGTTGCCGAGATAGTGCATCCCACATATGGCGGCACCAGCTAGCACACCTCCGATGGCAACTCGCCACCAAGATACAGTATTGTTAATACCGACAGCGACGAAAGCAGCGAGAAGCACCGCGATGGGGACGAAGAAAGACAAGGCCGTGAAGCCACTCGAGTAAGCAATTTGTAACTCTGCCTCCCCATCCGCCAAGTCGATTGCTCGGTTTCCGATGAAATGCTGTCTTCATGTCAGATGGGAATCAGGCGTCCAGCACTACTCTGCGTACCATGCACCAAATCGCAATGCCTCCCATGGTTACCGCAGCGCTGACCAAGAGCAAACTGCGTTGTGTGAGCGAGATAGTGTCGCAATTCAAGGGGTGAAAGCAACGTACTGGTTGAACTTCCCTTTGGGCGAAGTTCTTCGATTTAACAACTCAAGCGTGGAGGCAGCACCGATCAAGCTGACGGCGAAGCTCAGTGTGATAAATCCGCCATTGAAGGCTCGCGGTACGATGTGTCCGTGATACCTGGCGAACAGATCTTCGGTCGTTGCAGACATGTTGGCGACAATAGGCTGGGAGGGTCCACCCAAGCTCGTCTCGTTCTCGAATGTCTCTCTTTGGCCAGGACGGGCTATCGGTTCATTCATATATCTCCCAGCTCGCGTGGCAAGCTCGAGAATGAGCGGCCGTTAAGCAACTTAAGGGGGGGGAGGAGCGGCGTGCTTCCTCAAGGAAGACTACGGCCCTGTCCAAGACATATCAAGGATGCCAGAGTAAGACATGAGTGGCGGTACAGGGCCTGCGGACGCTCTGGCGCGACAGTGGATAATCTCACGACGTATCCCCACCCACCATGGAGAATTGTATTCACAAAAGACAGGCTGGAGGACCTTTCTCACGGCTGCTTCGCTGTGAGGGGCGCAGCGGTGATGGCTAGTGTTCAAGCTACGACTTAGTAGGTCAGGAGGCACTGAAGTCCTGGTCGATGAGTCTATACCTCGCCTGGTTAAGGGCCGGGTGTTCCTGAGCTGGTCTGAGCTGATTGACCTCGAGAATCGGGGAAAAGGTGGTTGTCGGTATAGGGCAGCCGAGCCGATCAAGATCAAAACAAGCCTCCTTTCCATCCACACCTCCATCACCAGGGTCGGCGACCCTGCCTATTTCTCGGCTGCTCGGACCTCCCATCCACGGCGATTCTCTAGTTCTAACGACTTAGCGCGCGCACGATGAGCTTTTTTTTAGTTTTTTTGTTTTTTTGCCCATAGCGTGATGTTCTCCCGAGAAGGCGACAAAGTTGGGTCTAGGCTGATCCAAAGAAAGAACTGCTCCTATTCCGTCTCTCTCACGGCTGGCGCGAAGTTTGACAGAAGAGATGGAGGTTTAACATCGATGAATCCCGATTCGAGTACTGTAAGACATGGGAAAAGAAACGGGATCCAGCCAACTTTGGTTAGGTCAACGCAGGGACGGGCAAACTTTTCAGCTTACCAGCCCGATGCATGACAATGTCGTAGACATATACAAGAAAGAGCCAATTATAAGTTGGTGCATTTGGCCACGTACGGCTGGGCTGCGCGATTCCACGCCAACATCATACAGCTTGAAAGACCCGCCAGGATCAAGGGAGACCGCTAGTGAAGATTTCTACCCGTCCCTGCTTGCTTGGAAAGAAGCACAGCGGAAAGACAGACTCGTCCAACAATGACTTTCACGAGTCTTCAAGAGGCGTAGGCTAGTAAATAGCCTCAGCGCCACCATCCCGTGTGTGAGGGCAACGGCTGTTTAAGGAATGCTAGTTGGGGCGCCGTTCCATCCCGCATGCCCGAATTCCGAGGAGAGAAACATGTAGGAGTGGAGGAAGCTTTTCGGCAGCGACAAACCGCAGTGCGCGACATCTAATCGTTGGAAGCAATATCGCGGAGGCGTTCGTCTGAATTTTCCCAACCAAGCATTTCCATGCAGATTGGCTGGGGCGTTGCGTTACCCCGTACCCATACATGGGATGGGAATTCGGGCGATGAATGGATGATCTGCACTCATCCCTGCGGACGGACACAAGGGGGAATGCAGGCTTACCGGCATCAGGCTCTGTAGAAAACCCCAGCCAAAGTCCTATTCGTCAGCTTGAGACACGATGTTTGGGCCGAAGCTCTCAGTTTCCAGCCGTCAAGCTCGCTTAGCCCGGCTTCGTTTCTTCTTCCCTTTCTTCTTCTCGTCCCACTACACCGCGGGTGTCGCCAACCTGGGTTGCCGAGCTTCAGCTGTACGTCAAACCTTGCGAGCATGTGGAAGGGTGATGACACCCCTAAAGATTACGGGTATGTCAAGATGACTAGTTTCGATCACATCGTTTCATACATCAATCAGGTCAAGGTGGGGGGCGGGGGGCAAAGATTGGAATGCCTTTTCAAACACCCTCAAACCTTTCCTCCTCTTACGAACACCCACCCAGGATGCTGAATTCCGTTTGTTCCATTTCCGCCATAGAACACCTTCGTAGGGACTTGAACAGAGATTTCGGCGACCGGTCACTGGACAATGTCTATTTTCTGGTGATACAAGGATGCCAATCGGCGTAAGTCATGCGCCAACAAGAAGCTAGTGAGCGCCTGGGACGCACATTTGGCTAGCTACATCATACAAGCTGCGCACAGGGCTGCTGAGTTGCCTGTAGGTATCCAAGTTCCGCCAAAGCATCAAGCCTACAACTGCTTGGCGGAATATCATGCATACCTAGTAGAACCGTCCCCCATTACCACTCACTGCACGTTCATCCGAAAGTTGCGGTTGCGTTAGGTAGCGTATGCCAGTTCGTCCTGTTTACTCAACAATTTTGATCAGTGCAGAGACCCAACGCTCCGGGCACACTCGATGCAGATGCAGCTGTGACGTGGGCCTATGCAGTTGAGGTTTACATCTCGTCATGAGCCAGCAAAGGGAGGTGGGGAGTATGCAGCAGTGATGAGTTGGAGGAAACGAAAATGATGCTGTGTATGACCGAGCACACTGTCGCTCAAGTGACATGGTTGTCCCAATGTCTCGGCTGCTGGGCTCTTACCCGTCATCACACAATTATGACAACACCAATATCACGATAGCCGACAAAATCTTCGGCTGTAATCCATGACCGTGTGTGGCTTCCATTGTGTAGTTTGCTCCGGTCTGGCGACCAACCTGCGCCGAGGACGTGGGCTCGCGATGGCATACGACGGTCATCAGGATAGATCATTCGACATGCTAGCTAGCTATTTCACATGCTCAAGAATATCCTCGGCATACCATAGTGCTAATCGAATGGACCACCGCCGCAAATGCTGCCAGGATGGTTCTTACGACACAAAGCTGTGGGTTAGACCTGGTGCCAAAACCAAAACGAATCTTGTTGATCACTGTCTGCCTGTCTTCTTGATTCCTGTCTTCTACTACGCGACTAGGTGCATGGGTAATTGGAAACGTGGTCCGTCTGTTGCCTGCCTCGTGGTTCTCACAATGGAACTCCACTTTGTCCCCTCTCCAAACCTGAGGGGATCTGTTCACCCTAGCGCGAGACTTTCGATCAATGATTTGTACCACACACTAGTCTTAGAGTGTACCGTATCAACCTGTTCAAGTCGGAATCCGCTCACCCCTGTAAGCTAGGTATGGATTGGCCCAATTTACACTAACATAACTGTTCCCCTCAAGTGGCCAACCCAAGCCCTGTCGACGGGGGTTGAGCGGATTCCGACTTGAACAAGTTGATACGGTGCCGAACGCTGTCAAACATTTGTGCGTGCAGTATCATCAATTCTACTACTATCCTCTCGCCGAGCCGGGTCGAGGTTGTGAAATAGAAACCGCCATGAGCTTGGTCCCCACTTATTCATCTCGAGCTTCCGTTGTCGCGACACTGGATGTTTAGTCAGCCTCAAGCTAGCGCATGGGAGTTTTCAGCCCCTGAGCTAACGGAAGCCCGGCCCCAACCAACGGCGCAGGCGATGGTCTGAAGGCGATCATCTGAATACAGACGATTTCTCGTACGACTTCCCCTTCCAGATCGTCATCCGACAAGTGACAGCCGCCGGCTGCAGAAACCACGCGCATGTGGGGCTAGGCTTACAAGATGAACTTGAGAATCTGTGTCTGGGCAGGGCTGAAGGGTCGTCTTCGGGGACCATCAAACTACGCTTACTCAGGTAGGAGACAACGGAAGCCCTCCGCGAATGGATGAATGCCCCATAAATGGCGATGGACGCGGCAAGACTGGTTCTCATTTGAGTCGTGACGATGCCGCTTTTCTAACCCTACATGGAACATGCGGTCTTTAATGGCTTCGAGTGCCGAAGTCGAGGCCTAACCCCGTCGCCCAGTGGACCACCGAGTAAGGCGCAGGATGAGTCAGATAAGCTAAAGTCTCGATGCGTTTACACTATAGAAACCATGTTGCGACAGTTTTCCCTCTACTAGTGAACATGTCTCGCTGGCGTTGATGTGTTTTACCGTCTTCCATGCCACCGTAGCAGCATGGCCACCCAGTCATTGACTGACCGTCAGGGAGGAGTTTTTCTTGAAGGTCAACGGCTAGCAATGGAATAATACACATGGAACTTCCCAAGCAGTTCCCTCCGGGGCGAGCTAAGGTAATAGAGATGGCAGCGGGACTTCTCCTTTTCCCTTAATCTGTGGCTTCACTTCTCAAAACCCAGGGAATCCCTCCCGCAACATTTTCTACACCCAGACGGAAAAGTCCCACCCTTCTTGTCAACTGTGTTCATCATACGCCTTCATCTTAGCAGGATATCTCAGTGCCTTCTCTATCTTTCTGGACCATCGTCTGGCATGATCTGGCGGCAAATGTCGAGGTGGGGCCGATAAATTCGGTCGACGGCGGTTGATAGCGGTCCGTAGGCGGTCCAGAGGGCTCTATCGGACATGAGAGGTCGGGAAGAATGATTGCCCATTGTAGCAGCGTGAAAGAAAAACAACCCTATAAGCCC
>JABGLZ010000460.1:73630-146529 GCA_014705045.1 Colletotrichum theobromicola | reverse complement strand
ACTTTGAGAGGTACGGGAGGGGGTATTGGGAGCGGCACCACGAGGAGGTGAGGGGGTTGAGGGACGGCGGGAAGAGGCGGTTTTTGGAGTTTTGCCCGGGGGACGGGTGGGGGCCGCTTTGTGCGTTTCTGGGGGTGGATATCCCCGAGGGGGTGCCGTTTCCGAGGAGTGATGACTGGGTTGAGTATAAGAAGAAGGTTGAGCGCGAGAGGAGGGAGAAGGAAGCTTGAGGTGAGGTTGTGTGGTGGATTGCAGATTCGACGTTTGGTTGCAAGAAAGGGAACGCGTATAGATTTATTCAGCTGTGTGTATTCACCTCCTTATCCCAAGCCGTTTTGGATGAAGGAACAACAATGCGATCCAAAGATTGGCGTGGAGACAACAGGTGCATCAAATCCGCCCAGAGCCAAGCTGTCGGGTTCATGCACGCCACGCGGACGAGTTCTAAGCCTCTCCCATCTCGAATCTCGAAGGGGAGTGCCATGCCCCATGCGCTGCTGTAACTGTGAATTAGGCTTACGGAAAGCCACACAGCCAGCCTATGGGAAATTCTCCGACCAGATAGGCGTGGCGGCAACAGTGGAGAGGGGATGATGGCAGGGTCCTTTTTCCAGTGTGGAGGGATGGCGCAGGGTCCAGCTACGCATTTTCTATACGCGTACAGATGGCCCCCGCTATACGTGTATATGCCCACCGCGACGGTCTGTCACTGGAGATGAATGCGTATGCGTATCAACAAGGAAGAATGGGAGGGCTTGGCGGGGGTTTGATAAAATACCAATCATCCCGCCTGGTTGATGTGTGTTGTGATGATTGGGCTTTTCAGGATTCGATTTACTCAAGCCTTTTTCCTTCATCATCAACGCAACCGCCCTACACGCCATTTCCACAGCACCAACGTCACCGAGCAGACACGACCTCAGCAGAACAGACTTAATCATGGAAAGGCTCAAGCAATTCTTCGACAAGCCCTTCTTCGACCCGCGCCACAAGACCAAGATCCACATCCTCCAGCTCGTCATCATAACGACCGCCATCATCCTCACCATCGCCCGCATGGCCATGCCCGTGATGACCACACGGGCAAACATGATGGCCCTCACCATGGTTCGTTCCAACAACTCCTCGTCACCCCTTCCCTCAAGACTAACCTTGGACCACCCACCCAAACAGGGCATCAAATCCTTCATCATCATCGCCTACCAGCTCCTCACCGCGCACAAAGAGCGCTTCAAGAAGTGGGCCTCGCTCAAGGCCAACGCGATCCTCAACACGCTGGAGATTGTGTTCTGGTTCGTCGCGTTCGGGCTGTTGTTCTCGGCAAACACGACGTTTTGCACGGGGGCGAGTTGTGCGTTGAGCTGGATCGTGACGCTGCTTTGCGCGGGGTTGATGTGAGTTTTTCTGATGTACTATGAGTATGACATTACGTTTGTTTTTGTATGGAGTTGCTGATGCGTGTGGGGCATATAGCGTTCTCGCTTTCCAGACGTCGGTCGTCTCGATCAAGGAGTTTCGGTACTTCAAGAACTATGGCGTTACGTACGAGACGAACTATCCGAAGGTTTAATGGAGACGATCCATTCAACATAGATTGCGCTGTATTCAGGGTTAGGTCGCGAGATTGGAAGTCTTGCTAGGACAAGTTGGGACCACGGCGTTGGGGCGTGAGTGATTCTTTAGATGGGCCTCGGGGATGGCGAACGGCTATTTGATGACGGAAACATTCAAGTTTTACCAGAGTGACGGCGAATAACTATTCTACTGCATTCGCAAATAAACTTTCTCGGCGAGTCGCCTTCGCGTGTCTTGTTCATTGCTCCCCGACCTATTCGAGATTCTCATTTCTGGGATAGGCTTATCATCATGGGGAGGATGGTGATGGCGCTCGTGACTTTTCCCACAAGGATGTGCTGACCGCAAGCTGTATCGTTTACTGCAAAGGGCGTTCTTGAAGATGACTTCTTGAATGATGATACAGACGATGCTGTAGGATAGGATGAGGCTGACGATTGCGGCGGCAAGGATAACGGCTGACGACGGTAATGATGCCAACCAGCGAATATATGAAAAACTATGTAACAACGACAGATAGCGACGATGACTGACAATGACTGACGACAGCGACAATAGTCAATGACGACGAAGATGATCGAGTTGAAAGGAAGTACATATCAGAGCTAGAGTATATTATAAAAAAAAACATTTATAGCGATCGAAAGAGAATGCCACAAAAGTAAATTGTTCTTAGCAAAGAGAGGATGATTCCTTGGAGTTATTCGTCAACCTAATCAGGTTCGATTAGCATATGCATATTATTCCGTCCGCTTCGTGAAGGCGATCGCCCGGCGTGATTCAAAAACAGATTGCGCTTGAACTGCACCTTTTGTACGATAGAAAAGGCCTATCACTTAGAATTCTTCGCACTTGAATAGTAGGAAATGCTTGACTTTTTATGAGAATTATATTGACAGCTATTCGCACTAATCGTAAATACAAGGGTTTAATATACATGTAGAAGGATAATACACTCATCTGACCAAAGCCAGCTCCAAGTCCACCCACCGGACAGCTCACCTCCTTGTAAATAAGCGACTACTGTCGCTTAAGCAGGGTAGACGCGAATAGGGGTCTCAATGGGCTCAGGGGGAGTGAGACCAATGGGGACCTCGTAGCCCTTGGGAGGGTGGAAGGCATCGGGGAGCTCGATGATGTTCTTGTAGTAGCTGGGAAGGCGAGAGCCGGCCCAGAGCTTGGCAATGGCGGGGAGGATGGAACGGTAGCCGCCGCCGAGGATCTCCAGGTTGGGAGCGACGTACAGGTGGGAGGTGTTGGAGGCACTGCTGAAGACACCGCCGTAGCTCTGGTTCCAATAGTAGTTCTCGAAGATGTCGCCGGCGATTTTGTTGCTCCACTCGCGGATCTTGTCGCCAGTCTTGGAGCCGACGAAGTTCCAGACGTTAGCGCCGACATCCCAGCGGCCGAGGGTGTGCAGATCCCAGTTGGCCTGGACGGAGGAGAGCTCGGAGTAGTGGTTGTAGAAGGCGTTGTCCTTGGTTCCGACGAGCTCCTTGGGAACGGCGGAGCCGAGGAGGATGCCGGCGACGTGGTTGCGCTCGAGAGGGTAATCGCCGTTGGCCTGCCAGGTGATGTAGACCAGGGTGCGGCCGTCGTTGAACTTGGGGTCCTGGAGGAGGGGCTCGACGAAGCTGCGGGTCCAGTTGCAAGAGACGGAGATGTTGGTGTCGTGGCCGTTGTTGTACAGGTTGGGGGTGACGAAGAGCCACTGGGGAAGGCGGTCGTTCTCGAGGTCCTCGTAGAAGAGGGTCAGGTTCTTGACCTTGGCCAGGCGGTCGGGGTTGAGCGAGACGGAGTCGAAGCGGACGAGGAGGTTGTGCTTGCGAGCGTAGTCGCCCTCCTCCTCGTTGTCGTACTCGAAGCCCTCGAAGCCAGAGTAGGGGAGACCCTCGTTGTAGTCACCCCAGCTGATGCCCTTATCCTCGAGGAGATCGACAATGGTGGAGACGTTCTTGTCGACCAAGAGGAAGGAGTCACTGTTGGTGCCGAAGTCGTCACCGCTGGCGGGGGCGACGTAGTTGGGCTGGGAAGGAGTGCCGATGCCGTACATCTCGGTGAGAAGGATACCCTGGTTGATCAGGGCCTGGCAGTTGGGGTCGGCGATGGAGTTGTTGTAGGCGGTGGTCTCGAGGTAGACCTGCATGATGCGGTCGAAGACCTTGCCCTTGACGTGGGAAGTAGGAGACTCAGTCCTGGCAGTGGCCGCGGCGGCAGCCACGTCGGCGCTGGCAGTCGAGGTGTACTGGATGTCGGCCGCAGTGTTGACGGGGGTGGCAGAGATAGTCGGAGTAGGGTTTCCGTGACCACCGTTGCCGTTGCCATTACCGTTGCCATGGCCATAGTCCCAGTCGCCGCCGTTGTTGTTACCCTTGCCATGGTCCTTGCCATGGTCCTTGTTATCCCAGTCATTGCCCTTGCCGTGGTCCTTGCCATGGTCCTTGTTGTCCCAGTCATTGCCCTTGC
Source organism: Colletotrichum theobromicola (assembly GCA_014705045.1). Classification (NCBI taxonomy): domain Eukaryota; kingdom Fungi; phylum Ascomycota; class Sordariomycetes; order Glomerellales; family Glomerellaceae; genus Colletotrichum; species Colletotrichum theobromicola. The sequence goes on along the minus strand of JABGLZ010000460.1, from coordinate 142,488 downwards.
CAGCATCGCAAGCCGGAGCAGCCGCGGCGATGCTCGCGGCAGCGAGAAGCGCAAGGAAGCGAACCATTTTGAATCTTGGTGATGCTCTGTTGTCAAAGAGTGTTGTTCTGAAGAGAATGAGACTGAAGTATCAGACAGTGAGAGTCCTCAAGAGAGAGAAGAGAGAGAGAGAGAGAGATGTGGATGCGGATGAAGAAGAAAATCCTGACCAGAATCGCGAACCTGATCTCCTGTTATATAGCCAGTTTCATTCTCCATTTTTCATTTTTGATGTTGTCTCTCTGGGAGAGGACCAAACAATCTGCTACCCGCGAAGGGTCTTTGCTTCATGACCTGCCTGTGCTTGCCTGAGCATGTTGTGAGGTCTGTGAACGAGAGGCTCGCCAGCCCCGCCTGGAGAAGCCTGTTGCTGATGTTAGGTCCGAGCTCAATGGAGAACGCAGCCCAACTCCACGTAGCACAGGAAACACTTTCCCGTTTCCTTGTTGAAGATTGGCATTCAGATGCATAGGTAGGGCTGAGAGTTTCTTGCTGGACTGGACCCGCAAGGACCCTGAAAATAGGACCCTTGGACAGAAGTGTTTGTAAATTCGTCTGAGTCCTTGTCGACTGTTCCTACCGTTGCTAGATGGTTGCATGGGCGATCTTCCTAGACTACTAGGTCGATCGTCTGAACGCAGAGCGGAAGCCACGAAGCTTAATTCCCTTCAGATGATCGCTCATTGAGCTGTGTTTTGCGGGTTGTGTGGTCTGGGCACTCGGTGTGGCTTGCTAGTTTAAACCGACTTTGGCTTGGGAGGGAATCCCAAAACCCGGGGAAGTAGATCCTGCACAGAACAATCAGCAGCCATAGCTTCAACTGTTCCCCGGATGAGCCCTTGTTGGGTCTATGGCACGCTATGAGAGCCGGATAGATCGGGCTTCAGCCGGCGCTATGGTCAACGAATATTGGCGCGGGAGCTACTTTCTGACTGCTGTAGGTTTTGATGAGGGAGAACGAAAAAGGCCACAGGTAAACAAACGCGACGAAAATTGCTGGGAGATTCGTCTTTAGGCAAGACAAGTCTTGGCGAACTAGGATCGACTTATCACTATTCCAACTTCAGGGCAGATGGGATCATGGGAAGCATCTTGAATAGTCAAGCAGGGAAAGGTTCTGTGTATGGATGCAGACCATGCATTCAATGTTGAAGAGAAGATGAGGGCGGGGCAATGACCCGGTGACGATCTTCTTTTGGACTCTCGTGTGCCCGATGTTAGCGCGAACTAGCTTGCTGCCACTCGGATCCGAAGGCTTGCATATTGTAAAACGATGGGCTAACGGTGGTTGGACAGCATGGAGGAGAGGCTTTCTCTTAATTTCTACAACTGGAAAACTGCTGCCATGCAAAGCCGTTGGCATGGTAGCTAAGACTTTCTCGGACCGTTACGGTGTCTTCAGATTTGAAGTATTATTGGTAACAAACATTGGAAGCCGCCAACAGCGTGAAGATCGCAACCGGTGAGTGAATATGTATAGGGTTAAAGTATTTGAACCAGTATGCAAGCAACGGATACATCGCTTTGTCTCTGTTAATTGGCATAGTACCTCCTATAAGAGCGAGCTCAAGGCGTACGGTGAATGAAGATTCCATAGTCCAGGATGTTTTCAAACTTTACGCAATGACACAGTATTGAATACAAAATGTTGCCTGAGGTTCAATCGTCGCTTCTTTCTATAGAATGGTTGCAGTAACTCGTATGAGAATATATTGTGATCACTGCTTCCAAACAGTGTACGACTTCATCACCCCATTCTGCCAGTCTTGCAGGACAAATGACGCCCAATCCACGCTTTGGCAAGTTGGCTCCCATGTCTTAGCACCATCGGGACAATTGTACTCGCTAGAAACTTCGCGTTAGGCCTGTTTTACGGAAATAGCCAGTGGAATGATGCGAAAGAAAAGCCTATTCCAACTTACTCATAAAATCTCACGCATGAGTTTCCCTTCATGAGGACCCATTCAGCCTTTTGGGCCCAACCATCAGGACCGCTTTGCATGTTCACTGGCGAATGCAACTATTAGATCTATCGAGAGCCTCCGGTGTGAAAATTGCACTAACCGCAACTGCCAGCTGCAGGGCAGACCTCATGCACTTCATAGGGCTCGCCGAAAGCGCTCCGCATGAATGTCAGACTGACCTGATCAGTGCTGCAGACTGCAGAGACCAAGGGAGCGAAAAGAGTGAGACTGAAGAGCTTCATTGCGAGAATGCGTCTGTATTGGCTAAAGTCGAAGTCGAAGTGCGTGAAGCAGAAAGAATCGGCGGGCCTAAAAAATGCTAGTTCTTCAAGTTTCCAGTTCATATTGAATCAAGTCCGTTTTATACCTTCTTACGGCCCCCGAAATCTCACACATGTGCCTCTCAGTCTGTTGCAATGCTAATTTCTGACCTCGTAGGATGCTGCAACTCTGCTGAGAAGTGCGACTCGGCCAATGAGAGTAGTTCTCACCCCAAAACCACCTTCCTAATCTCATCGACACACGGCGATGGGTACCTTGCTATCCAATAGCTTCTAGCCAAGGTGACGCTTTGGAATGAAAAGTGCGAGAACTCGTATCGAAACCCACATATATATGGCCCGGTGAGTTTCTGGTAGTTGTTGGGCAGGAAGACGGAGGAGCTGAGCAAAAGCCAAGCATGTAGGATCGCGGCCCTTGCCGATGAAAAGCTTCGGGCCGTCTCGGCGCCCGGATCATCAGTTTAATGGTCGCAAGTCTTGATACTGTATCATTTGTGTCGGCTTAGTACTTCCATATGATCATGAATATGTGTTACTTGTGAAGAAAGATCTAGGCTCTATGCAGACTCAGTCGCACCCTTCCTCGCCTCCTCAGCCCATGCCTTACTCTCCTTCTTCAGCTCTCTCAGCACATACCAAAACGTAGCCCCTGTCCATATCCCAGCCCACACGAACGGCAGCGACCACCCGATGGTGTAAGCAACCTCGCCACTCAGGGTGAAAATGAGCACCGTACAGAGCACAGCGCAAGCTTCTGCCCCGACGGCCCAGAACACACCCAGCCGTCTCAGCATTGCTCTAAACACATGGCTTGCTTCATATCTCCTGTCCAAAGCGACTCTGAACTCCGTTCCGCCAGATCCGTCGACAGCGCAGATGTCTTCGATGAGGCTGTAAATCCCGGGCCGGAGTTGCGCGCCTTTGGGAATAGAGGAGATGCGGCATGGCGCGGGGAGGTGGAAATAGCGCATGGTGTCGACTATTAATAGTTCTGTGCCGAAGACGAAGAGCATCGTGGTAACTGGCATAGAAAGGAGGCGGATTGGCGGGTGTTCTGGGACAGTGCCTCTGCAGCCATTGTCAGGCCCCATCTAAAAGTCTGGATGGTATTGTCCAGAGCACTTACACGATGAGCTCGATCATGATGATGATCCACGCGAAAGAAAAGTTCCAATGGAACCAATCCAGGTACCAGCGATGCGCCCCGATGACTCTACACGTACTTCCCTTCCTCCATAACCGCCAGAATCTGAGAAAGTACTCCACAATACTGGCTCCTCCAACCGCAGCAGTGACGATCGAGAAGACCGCATTTGGCGTGAGCTTCTCCTTCTTCTCGGTGGCCGTATTCGTACCGGGCCCGACGCCATACCACAGACCGAAGTAGAGTGCTATCGGCATCGCGATGGAGTCGAAGAGGATCAAAGTCCAAAAGAGGAATATCGCTAGTTTTCGGGTTCGCAGAGTGTAGTTCAGCGGAGGAGGCGTCGGTTGGAATGTTGGTCTCGACGGTGCGCCCTCGTCAGCGGAAGAGGCTGGCCGGGCCGCATGCGTGGTAGAAGGGCGCGGAGACCGGATGGATACACCCGAAGGTCGAGGGGAACGGGTTGGCGATAGGGAGGATCGCCGGGTCATCGCCAAAGACGGACGGCCGAACGGACCATCGTAACGGCGGTCAAAATCATGGCTCGGTCTTGTCTTGCGATGCGCCGGTGAGATCGGAGCAGGATGAACTGGCGAGTGGGTCGTGTCGAGGTTGTGCAGGCTTCTGGCCTTCTTCGCGTCGAGGATCAGGCCCGGGTTACTGGTGCCCCTGCTAGATTCTGCTCCTATTGCCTTCTTCTCGTCGTCGGATCGGGGTGCCATGGCGGTAGGGTGACCTTGGGTTATCTGCAAGCTGTGCCGACCGAGTATCGTGGGATCTCGCCGAGAAGCATCATCGCTGGTGACCGGATGCGGATGCGCCGGGCTTGTGGCCCCACCAGGTTCAGGATGCTTCTCATCCATGATTGCGTATTGACTGGCGTGTGATGTCGATTCCTAGGAAGATGCGCAGATGTTCTCTTGAACAAAAGCAAAGAAGGAGAGAAAACAGTAACACATCAAACATGGGGCAATCGTGTTTCTATCAGTTAGTGTGAGAACGGCGAAAGGCATCCTGTCGCCAAGACGCAAACGAGGATGACGATCATGACCACCTCAAGCTTCTAACGGCAGCTTAAGGGTACAAATGATAGCGCTGGAGGATCAATTAGGAGGAGGTCCTTGAAGAAAGGTCGAAGGCTCTAGAGCACCATTGTGGGACAAGGGTCACAGGAGCAGAGGCTCCGTCGGGGAGAATGATGTCAGAATGAAGCCCGTGGCGAAACCGAGATGGCCTCCCCTGTCTCTGGTGGTGTTCATCTGCCAATTAAGAACACGGAGGTTGCCGGTTACATGGGCATTCAATCAACGATGCCTCTCGGGTGCATCTGAAGAAGCATGATGTTCGGGAGTCTCGTGATGATGTTGGGAACTTTGTATCATGATTGCTCTGGATGCGCCGGAGGAGCATCCTGAATCGACCCAGAGATTAACGGCAGAAGGCGAGATAAGCTCCGGCCAAGGGCGCTGCCAAGCAACTGCCGTGGCGTCACCCACTGAAACTGTTCCTGCAGTGCCCTGAATTTCGTCGAATGTCGCTGAACTCTGCCCGCTTAGTCACCCCTTCCCCCTTCATGATGGATGGAATACAGGGGCTGTTGATTGGGCGAAGATCACTGTATCGCGGCAGGGTTCACCTCCGAACCCTCCACTGAAGGATCCGACGATGCAAGACCCCTCACCCCGGCCTCATGAGGCACGGTTGATATGATGACCATGGTGTTGCTGAGTCTAAAGAGACATCTGCTAGGTGCATCGAGGCTTCATTTCCGACAATGCGCTTGATCAACACTAGAACGCTGGAACTCGAAGATTTCGCCAGCAATGATCTTGTTCCTCCCTACGCTATTCTGTCCCACACATGGGGTGACGAGGAGGTGACTTTTCACGATTGGCAGGATCGCGAATCAAGAGTCAAGAAGAAGGGCTTCTACAAGGTTCAGTCAACATGCACACAGGCTGTCCTCGGCGGCTACTCACATGCGTGGGTCGACACCAATTGCATTGACAAGAGCAGCTCAGCGGAGCTTTCGGAAGCCATCAACTCCATGTTCGCCTGGTATGAGAACGCCGCCATCTGTTACGTCTACATGTCCGATGTTATACAAACACCAGACAAGGGTTACGGTACCCATTTTCGGGAAAGCAGATGGTTCACGCGGGGCTGGACGTTGCAGGAGCTCATCGCCCCGCGAAACATCGTATTCTACGGCCGTGACTGGGAAATGCTGGGGACAAAAGACGTGCTCATTACGGCCATCTCCAATCGGGTCACCAACATTCCTAGGGAGTGTTTGCTGAAAGAGCAGCCTCTCTCCAGCTTCAGTACGGCACAGATCATGTCGTGGGCTTCTTCGCGCCTCACGACTCGCATAGAAGACCAGGCCTATTGCCTTCTGGGACTGTTTGGTGTCAACATGCCGCTTCTCTATGGTGAAGGCTCAAAAGCATTTGTCAGGTTGCAGGAGGAAATCGTCAAGATATCTGACGACCAGAGCATCTTTGTCTGCGACATGGAAGCTCTGACCATGACTGCCCCCATGGCTACTTCCCCAACCCTTTTCTCTCGCTCATCCCAGGTGGAAAGACAATCACCAACCGCTTCTCGTATGACAACTCTTCCCCCATTCTATTCCATGACGAATGCGGGACTCCTTATTTCTCTGCCCCTTATAGAGACTCTTTCTCCTCACTTTGTTCTCGCAAAGATCAACTGCAGGCTACCAGGAGATGGCGGCGGACCTATATTACTCCCGTTATCTTCACATGTCAGTGACTACCGCCATCAGTACACACGTGTGTCCATTCCGTCAGCATGGATATCATTTTCTTGCGATTCGATCAGCAAAATGCTTCCCGTCTACGAAGAGAGTTCTGATCTCCCCGAAAATTGGGCCGCCGACTTCGACCCGGAAGAGTCTACCAATATTATGATCACAATGCCGAAACAAGCTGAACAGAACTACCTTCAAAGAAGAGTCTTCAGCCCTCTGAGAAGAATGAGCGCCGGAGTTTTCTTTCTCGTCGTGTTCCCACGAGGGCTATCGGGGTACCGTCTTTACGCTGCCGATCCGCCAGAGGCCCTCGAGGAACGCACAAGCATGATGGCCATGGTGGGCAAAAGTGGCGTCGACGAAGTTGGCAGAGGCCTCCTTATCTTCAAGAAGCGGGGCTCCGGTCGAGAGAACGGCAAATATGTTGCAGTCTATCTCGAGGCAGGCCTAGACGAAGACATTCCATTAGAAGAACGATTTTACGGGTGGCGTCGCAGATGTCGAGTGTTCCCGGAATGGAACATCAACCATACTTTGCAAGACATCGCGCCCTTTAGCGACGAGCTCCTAGGCGAAAGGGGGAGGGCTAGTTGGATTGGCGACATCCTGGTGACGGTGAGGACTGTACTTCCGGTCGATTCTCCTCACATGCCAGGGACTTCAACAGTACTGGTAGCTGAAATTGTCTTCGACATGGACCAATTCCGAAAGGCAAGAGGGAGAAAAGGATCGATCAGCGAAGCAAACGGTTCTCAACAATACAGCATGATGCTTCGTGACTCAGAAGGATCAGACATCGAACAATAGGAAGGACATTGAATTGGAAGGGAACATCTTGTTGAGTTTCAAAAAAAGCTACTGGACTATTGTATATACGGAATCAATGGCATCGGGGACGATCCACTTATTCAGACACCAATCGCGCGATTTTACACTTGAAGGAGAATGCGAGTAGGTTCAAATGCCTCTTATACTCATACAGGCTGCAGCACAGCTGCTCCGGCAGCTCAGCTGACTTGCCATCAACTACCTATGATATAAAACAAAATACGCTAACACTGAACGTTCTCATATAGTCGTCTGACCGCTAACAATGAAAATTCTCCCAACCACCATCACCAACCCATATCCCGTTTACTGGGGCATGACCTCAGTCTTGAAGTCGGCGTTGTTGGTAGCAGCCTCGTTGCCAGCAGCGGGGGCGGCAGGGGCAGCGGGAGCAGCGGGAGCGGCAGCACCGCCAGCACCCTGCTGAGCTCCACCGGCAGAGAGAGCCTGGATGCCACCATCGAGGGACGTGTTGATCTGGTCAACGGACTGCTGGGCGATGCTCTGGCCGATGGCGGGGACCTTGGAGACGACGGCGGTGCTGAAGTCGCCGGCGACGGCCTTCTGCTGCTTGAGCTGGTCAACGGCGATGGAGGTGGCGCCGAGCTTGTCAAGCTCGGGCTTCTTGTTGGTCAGATCGGTGACGGCGGTCTGGACGGCGGTGGTCAGGCCGCCGGCGGACTGCTGAAGGGTGAGGGCATCGGTGAGGGAGAGCTCCTGGGCGCCCTGGATTTGTTGAGTGCCGGTCTTCAAGCTGGTCTGGACCTTGTTGGAGGCGTCGAGGAGGTTGGCGGCGGAGTTGGGGTCCTGAGCGGACAGAGCCTAGAGGATGTTAGTGTGATTGGCTGTGGGAGAAGGAAGACGAATCTTACCTTGACGGCGGTGTCGAGGTTGCCGAGAGAGTCCTGGACGTTCTGGAGAGCACCCTGGATGGTCTGGAGTTGACGCTTGCTGACCAAGGAAGCGGGGGCAGCGATGGCAGTGCCGGCAATCAGAGCCTGGACGAAGACGTTGGTGAAATGCATTGTGATGTTGTGTGTTATGTTGTTAAGCGAAGGCTTTTTGAAGTTTATTAAAGCGAATGCTTTGGTATCTAGAAGATGCTTTTGAAGGTAAGAAGCTGTAGATGCTGATGAGATAGAAGGGAAGAGGATTGATTGAGACCAGAACTTCATGCCCTTATTATACGACTTCTTCGAGTGTGCCGCGAACGCCGCGAATGTGTCTCCCTCCCGTGGCCTACATGATTTGACGCAGCTTCCTTCATCCGAGCTGCTCCCAATACCTCACGACGGTAAGAGATACCAGACACCGTACGATTCGTCGCGCACACGTGCAGTGTAGCTGCGGCGCAAAACCGTGTACCTCGAACAGTTGTTGTCGCCATCGCGGTGAGGAATGTCAGAATGTTCGCTTCAAGCTACTGCAACTCGACGCCTCCCTGGTCCATCTTCCGGCTTGGGGGAGGTTGTGTGTGTGTGTGTGGCTCTGCGGCCGAGAACCGGTGCCTCTCTCCCTTGAAACGCGTGCCGTGCGGTGCGCGGCTCGGTCGTTGACATTGGGAATTATGGCTTGGCGGCCATCAGACGAAACAAAACAGCAAGCCACGGACCTTGAATGGGAAACGTCAAATTTCTCTCTCAACATGACGAACCACACTTTGCAATAAGCTTTTTCATCTGGGGAAGAGCTGCCTGGCCCCTACCTTTCCCAGAAGGGCTATCCCTTCTATTTTTGGGGTCCGAAGCTTTCGCGGTGTTCGCTCACTGCGGCGTGTGCGTTCACGACGGACCGCGATCCCAAGAACTGAAGCTGGTGCCGCAACATCTACATTTCGGATGGCACTAATCTGTCAAGATACTGGCTCCTACTATTTGTAAATCGCCCGCGGGAGGTTAGTCCCGAGACGTTGCCGTGACAGGTTGACGAGGCTCGAAAACGCCTGGGATCTTAGTCCAGATGCAACCTTGAACAACAAGTTGGGGCTGGATGGTGATGCCTCCTCACCACATGATCCGATAGCCCACAGAACGCCACCCAGATGACCTGCCTATAGACAGATCGACAGACTTTACCAAATAGTTCGTCAGGCTTTTGGTCTGGTTCGTGGCGCAGATGCGTTGACTTCTTTGCTGCAGGAACCCCAGAAGCTGGTGCGGGAACGCTAAATACCGAACTACAACTCGGGGTGTTCCGTCCGTACATGCGCCTTGCTACCCCTAGCTCCTAAGAGGGCAGCTCGAACATACTTCTCACAAACGCAGGCTCTTTTCGTGTCGCTGGCGGGAGGGCGCTAGTGCGGCAGTCAATGTCATTGTGCGTGCGCACGTCGATAATGGATGGGGGCACATGAGAGGGAGAAAGACAACTCGATGAGCACCTCGGTTACTCCCTTGCCATGCAAACAGCCGCGCAGACCAGCTGCCAATTACCTGTCACAGTCTGCATCTATCCTATCCGAGTGCGGTGGATGGTCCATCTCGTTGACAAATGTCGTGTCAAACGCCAGGTCTCGCCCCCGAGGTCCGTGCCTGAGCGCGGCTAAGGTCTTTTCACCCATCTGATGCCAGGACGGGGGTGGCTGAAGATGGTTAAAGGGGGAGAAAGGTTAAGCTTGTACCGATGGCTGCATGAATGACTGAATCTGTCATCATCGTGGAGGGTGGCCAGGCCAACGCATGGCCCCAGTCAGTTCGTCGGATGGATGGCGTTTGCTTGGCTTGAAGGGTGTCAGTGTCGAGGGCAAGGGCACCTGGTGGCCACCTCGGTAGTTACAATCCGATTGGCGAGACGTGACACACTTCACTCGATGTCTGCTATGTCGATGCTCACGACAGTATGCGACTCTTCACGAGCCTGGAAATGGTTCGCCCGCTGTGATCGGGCGAGGTGGTGGAAGTCCGAGTGGCTCGTGTACTCGGACTCGCATTTGTCACATCATGTTGACACCTCTTACAGATCCCCTTTTCCTGATTTGAGAAGGGCTAGAGTTTGTTCGACCTTCTGGTCTGATGTTTCTGGAAGTGTGCTGGTCGGGAATTGTTACGTCCGGACTTCAGGGCGGGGCAAGGTGACTGCTCGAGAGGGTAGCTATGAGGGTCAATTACAGTCTAGCAGACGAGATGGTGGTTTTCTTGCGTTCGGAACTTTACCGGAACTTTCTCGATATGGAAATATGCGGCGTTCGACTTCAGACACGACCTGATGTGGGTTGAGACGGACCTTTCAAAAAGTAATTCTCAAGTTTTTCGAATCCTTTGCAGACGAAGCTGCATGCGTATTGTGAGGGAGGAGACCTTAAACTGGGCATTCAATTATCTAGAGAGTGTGCAGACTGTGGTCCGGCCGACAAGGTGTCAAACCAGATGTCAAGAGATTGACACCTGCCTTGGCCCGTTTGTCTACTTCTGTGATGATGGAAATTGACCTCATGAGAATAGGCCAACTTTAGCATTGAATACGGCATTTATCACATGAATTTCATTACGCAATAATTGCTATTCTCGGGCTATGATCAGGCCTCAACCGTGTAATTGTGGAGCACACGAACCCCTTTTGTTTTGTATCGTTGGGGTGGTTCAGGGTCTAAAGGCCGTGGTATATTTCAGCTTTAGATGTCGTACTTGAACGCGCTGCTGTCTAGTACTGGCCGCAGAATGCAACGCAATCATCAAACCTTGCGCTTGCTTGGGAATTAGTTCGGCTTATCATGAGGAGCGTTCCAAAAAGCTGCTAGTGCTTCGAATTTAGCGATACTAGAATTCATTCTTCCCTTAGACTCTTCTCCGCGCTCTACAAGATAAGAAATTTGATGTAATCAATGCAGAAAATCAAGATGGCTAAATAAATGAACACCCACGTACAGCTTCCTTGCAGCACAGAAGTTGAACTCAAGGAGAAATCGGAACAGCAGACGACCAAAAGGAGGGGGAAATAGAAAGAAGAACCTTGCTTCGTGTGTTCCCGCATTTCCAGCGCGTTCTGATTATAAACGGACGCTTGCGTTTTGGCTCCCCAGCTTCTTACCATTCATGTAGACGGCGATGTCCAACGATGCCCCAGATGGAATCATTTCAATCTCATAGGACAGCTTCTTGACCACAATACCACTCGCAGTCCTGAGATCTGGCAGTTCCGAGAATTTCACTGCCACTTTCATCTCGAAGTTGCTCTTAGAATCTACCCGATAGTCTTTCCTTTCTGGTGGTTCGATTTCTTTGCATGTCCACAGTGTTATCTTGAGGTTTCCGTCAAACTCGTCCATCTTTCGATACAACTCGTAGAACTCATGTCGAACTGGGTCTTTTTTGGAAACAGCATCTCCCTACCAGTCATCGAAGATTGATTAGACTCGGTACCCGAAATATGATTGGGGTGGCTTTCACTTACCCGTTTCAAGTACCATCGCATTTGGTTACTGGCCATCCACTTCTTTTCCAAGTCATCCCACACTCTATCTTCCCGGTGGTGCTTCATTTTGTCGTACTCGGTCGAGTATCGGATCCCGTAGCTAGAACGGGATACAGTAGAAGTGACCTTGATTGGCCTCTCCATCTTTGCTAACGCCTTCTCTTCAAAGGCATGGCCTTCTAGGAAGCCTTTGTAGACGGCACCGCGACAAATGGCAGTTTTGCTAAGTCAGATTTAAGCTTCTCGACGTAAGACCTTTGGCGGAGACACAGGCTTAGCTTACGGTTTGCTTCCACCAGATTGTAGAACGGAGATAGTCGATCTCGCATGTTTCGCTCTCAAATGTTGATACAAGTAAGGGCTTGAGCCAAGTCCCCCAACCAGAATGATGCCCTGTTCAATTAGCCACGCTGGCGCGGGGCGCTTGAGATAATTCTACTCACTGTAACCTTCAATCCTCTCCTGTTAGCCATACTGATTTGATTGTCGACGAGTTCCTCGATTCCTTTGAGAGAATCTGCAAATGTATCCTTGATGTGAGACCTATGACATTCAGCTATTAGCTATTTTGCTCTAGGCAAATGCATGCTTTCTTGAAGTCGGGGAACTTGCTCTTGGAAATGAATTCTCCCATCCTTTATCAGTGGCTGTCTGGATGTGTCGGTAAGACTAGATGTAGGAGCTTTGAATGCCTCGGCTGGAATGCCAATGGGATACTCCTTGTACTTAGTGCCGGGATTGAATTGACACTTGATACCCGCTTCCCATTTCTTCATGATCTCCTTAACACCAGCAGGGCTGAGATGGCACCACTGTCTCACAAGTCGTTCTTCACAAGCCGTCTCGAAAGCCTCATCGATGAAGATACCACCGCAAAGACGACCTGTAACAAGCTAAGGTCAATTTTGAATCTTTTTCAGACAGGCTGGGTGACTTACCGGTTCCCTCAACAGCCTCCCTCATGGCGAGAGGCTTGTTGTTAGTCACCTCGTAACTGATCAGATCCTATCAGATGTTAGTTTGCCCTTTATTCCCTGCGCGATGAGACGGTATTGCCGGGGCTGTGTGACAGCGATAAAAATTATACGTACTACTGTGCCGCCGCCTGCATCGCAGATGATGAAGACATCGTCTTTCTTTGGGTTCCTCCCGGGCTCACAGAGCGTTGAGAGAGCTGCTGCCTCAGGCTCTGGGGCGAACGTAAGTCTGGTTTGCCCAGCTGGACGAAAGTCCATAATGCCAGCTAACTTCGCAGCCTCTTCCATGCTTTGCCTCGCGTAGTCTTTCCAGATTGCGGGGACTGTTATCACGACGTGGAAGCGCAGGGCGTCCACAACTGAATCTCCCCGCGCTCTCTGAATCGTATCGAGGGTATGTTGAAACAGAGCTCGTAGGTAATCGGCTATGAGGTCGACAGGCCTCTTACGAAGCCTGCGAAGGTGCTTCTGTGCGCGAAGAAGAGATTCTGACTGTCGCAACTCTGCGCTCAGGTCTTCGTCTTTCACCAAGAGAAGTTTGAACCAGCGAACCGGGTCTACTTCTAAAGGGATATCGTACCCCCACATGATTTGACCATTCTCGTAATGGAGCTCTGAAGGAACCTTGCCCTCTTCTTGCTCGCTGTCGGGCCAGCTGATCAAATTGATTGTATCGCCGGCGAAGTCTGCCGCGGTAGCCCACGCGACTCCAGAACATCTGCTGTATGTCAGTACTCGTACAAGATACGGGCACCTCAGGGTCACGAAAGCAATCCAAGGGTCTCACGTTGTGCCAAAATCAATTCCGATGACGAGGACATCATCATCGCCATCTCCCATGTGAGTCTTGCAGCTGCCACCCCCGTTGTTGTTGATCGTAGTCTCGTAGCTACCAATGTTGTTGTTGTTGAGCTTGTGAGCCAGATTCTCCCGGGAGTGATTCAGGAGAACACTCCCGTGGGGTGGGTAATTCGATCTCGTCATGTTAAGGTCGACGCCCAAGTAAATTAAGAATGTGGGGGACCGCAGAAGTCACCGACTTGAATGGTTTGGGGCAAACAAGGCGTCAGTCTGTCAAAGCCAGAGTTGGCTGAACGCGAATCAACATCTCCTCAAGGCAACGCGAAGGCTTGCGACGGTATTTGTATGTGTGGTGGCCTGCGGACTGCAGTGGAAAGCCGCAGCCTGATCATTGATGCTGGGTCGCGACCCATCGCTGGCAAGCGGGAGCTTCGTACCAACGCGAGGCAATGGGAAGAGGCAGCCACCTCGCTGAGACGCAAAGCGATCAGTACTTGAGAGTAGTCTAGATTCTAAGAGTAGTCGCACTGTATGACGAAAGCAATGGATGGTGGAATTCAGCCCTTTCATACAAGGCACCCAGCTCTCTGTTCCACCTGGGATGAGAGCACCCCTTCCTCAGACCATTATCGAGTATGATGAAAAAGAGATGCATTCTCATTGGCTGAAGGAACTTTGAAACCATAACCCTCCGAAAATGTGTGTGGCTACCAACATGACGGTTGCCACAGCCCCCTTGATTCTGTGTTAGAACTACACTTTCATTAGACCACAGACATGTACCAATATCCGAGCACGGTGTACTCAATTCACTGCAAGGCTGCCTCCGAAAATAATAAGCGTTTCTTCTAGAATAAGTGTATTAAGGAACATGACGAGCCAAGCATGTCCCATGTCCAGCCTGATTGGGCGCAGCAATCCCAGCCTACCTGTGGCCGCAAGAAAGGCCACCAAGGCATAGTGATTCGGAGCCCTTTGAAGCCGCAGCGTCCCTTCAATTATTTGGTTTTGATTTACCGATCTCTCCTCTACAGTACCTGCAGTATGATTCTCCTCCCAAGAGGCTGCAGAATATCTCGTTGCTACCATGAACCTGAACATCGCGGCATTCTAGGGCTTCCACGGTCAATATATTTGATGCTACGCGCTGTGTTGGGGGATGATGTACAGAAGCCCCCTTCACTCTTGACCGTCTGACTGCATTCAGCTACAAGGTTGATTCTGAGGGTGTGAGTGATTTATGATAAGTCTCAGCACCGCCTCGTGTGGGGGCTGGGCTACGCCTCGCAGAAGATTCCCTGGGGCCTGGGCAAATGACCAGGCTCGGTTGTGCCTCGGAAACGCTGCTTACGGTACATAAGTATGCATGAGATGGAGAAGCAGGCTGTAGGGCGTCTACACTTGGCACTGGATGACACCAGCTTGTTCATCTACTCGTGGGCAAACACGAGGTCACGCTCACACTGTGCAGGCTGTGTGCCTAACGCAGCCTGATTTCGCCTCATTCTCTCCCTCGTCACTGCAAGTTTACAGCTCGAAGCTTCTTTTAGACCTTTTAGTTTACATCACACATTCGACCAGAATATTTGGCTTTTAGACGGGCAAATGTTTCTATGAAAACTATAGTGAACGCATTTGACGACCTCACAAGGCCATAATGGACCGAGTTGGGATGCAGTCCGAAGCCGGCGCGGGCCGTCTTCTCCCTTCATCTCAGAACGCTCTTTCGGATTCAAGCATGCGTGCCGCAATCACTCTCAGCTCTCAAGCCAAGGAAGAGAAACCCGCGTCACCGCGTAAGCGTGTCAGCGGCACCCCTCACACACTTGCCCGCTCAGCTTCCGTAAGTCTCCTCAGCTCCAGAGGCTCAGAGTGCTAAAAGAATATATTCAAGATGCCACACCAGGTACGAGGGACGGTAATCTCTCCGGAGGCTGATGGCAGTGAAGCCCTCAATCACATGCCTGTGATAAGACAGGAATATGAGCAAGAAATCGCACTCCGAAAAGAACTTGAAGCCGACTTGGAGCAGAAAGTTCGCATGATTGCTGACTACGATGATAAATTGAAAGATGCGGAGGCAGCTCTTGCCGTTGTTCGAAAGAAATGGAAACAAGCGGCGACTGACCTCGACAAGGTCAAGTCGTCGCAGCAACGAGGTCTCTTTCACATGACTGACAGCGAGCTCAAGGACTCCGTGACCAGGCTCCGGTACAATATTAGCCGGTTCGCAATTCAGTACTTTGGTGGTAGGCTCCCAGGAGGAGCCGATCTTGATAGAATTATTGAGTTGAGGGACCTCAAGGGATGGAGACAGTTGTCCAAGTTCCTTGGAAATCGAGACATCACAACCTTCTACATGGAGTCTGGCAGGCGGCGGCCTTATATTGTCCAGGCCTTCATATGGGACACACTCTACTGGGATGTTTTTGGCCAGGCACTTTGGGCTGGGCCAAAGACGTCCGCGGCGTTCAAAAACCTGTCTGATTCATTGCAACAATCAGGTATGGCCCCCAAGCTTCACCCAGAATTACTCATCGTAGTTTCGTAATCACGCCTTCATGCTGACCATGAACAGACAAGACCCAAGGCAGTCATTCTGAAATCGAAGCTTGTCGAAGGTTCTGTCTATGGAGGGCTGAGACGGCAGGAATGGTCATCGACTCAATCAATTTATCCAGGAGCAAACAGGACAGAAGCAGAGATTTCTTCATAGACAGGGTCGACTCCCTTTGCGACACCATTTGCAAACACCTTGCGCCACTCACAAAACCCACCACGGGCCTCCACGACGAAGTATTCGATATTCTCCAGGAGGCAGCGAAGCTCGATGAAGCAATGAAACGACAAGCTGTTCGCTTGGAATGGATCTTCCCTGATCCCCAGAAACCATTCGATAGTGATTCAATGACACTAGCAAGTGGGGAAACCCGGGACGCCGATATGGACGGTGTCTGCCTGACGATTTCCCCCGGACTAGTCAGACAGGGCAAATCAACCGGTGAGGACTTTGGGACCGAAACGAGATTGCTATCGACGGAAATATCTTGGTCGTCCAGTCCGGCGAAGGTTCGCCGTAATCAAACCGTCTAAACATCAAACGCTGAGTGGAACAGGTCGCGTCGGCATGGGCTTCAAGACTTGGAGCAAGCTGGCCAGAAGTTACCCCCCGGGACTTGAATATCTACGAGACTTTCGAAAGTTTAGAAGACTTCAAGCCTTCAATGTTATGCCATAGCAAGCAACGTTTCGAAATCACCCGGGGCAGTGGTCCATAGTGCTTGGAGATTCTCTTATTTTGTTCATCATCTATGTTTCGCAACCGGGCATCCGTTGCCCGAAACTCCATGCCGCATCCACGCCGGTACCAATGTACATGCTAGGTCTACACTGACCGTCTTATGTCCCAATGCCTTTTTCGTTATAATACAAGACAGCCAAAACACTTTCAATGTGATGATAGTAGCAATGACACACCAGACGCCCTTAAACAAACTTGGTTTTCGTCCGCGCGCCTACCGTTTGCGCGTATCTCTACCCTTCTTCTTGCTCTTCTTTTTATCCTTGGGCAAGTCCAATGCCGTGCCCTTGAGTTGCTCCGCCATTGTGCGGAGCATGTACTCGTCAATATTATAGATACGCTCGCCCCATGCATTGTGTTCGATATCCTCGTCTGGAGCGACAGACTCGGAGAAACGCCCGAGGCCGGAGGGGCCGGGTCCGTTCTGCTGACTGGGGCCATCGTCGCGGGGCGTGCCTTGCCGAGTGCTCGAGGCCCCGGAGGGTGCGCCATTGAAGTCGGCTTCATCTTCCTGAATCTCCTTCTCAGCGGCCTTGGCGGCTTCAACGTCTTCCTGGTCTTCGGCCTGCTTAAGCTCCTCGCCAGCACTGCGTGAGCCACCACTGTCGACGCCACCGAGCAGACGGTCCATGGCGGCGTTAGCGGCGTCATCTACCAGGTCGTTGCCTTCGGCACCTAGGACGTCGCGAACGGAAAGCTTGTTGAAGTAGTCTGTTGTGAAGCTTCCCTCCTGAATGACGACGTCGTCTAGCATTTGCTTTTGTGATGCTTTGCGAAGGATGTTGGCTTCGATAGTATGTTCGCTGACAAGCCGATATATATGTACGTCGCGTGTTTGTCCGATACGATGGCATCTGTCTTGGCACTGCTTGTCCATGGCGGGGTTCCAGTCCTGGTCGTAGAAGATGACGGTGTCAGCGCCAACGAGGTTGATTCCCAATCCACCGGAACGGGTGGATAGAATGAAACATAATATTCTCTCATCGTGATTGAATCGGTCGGTAAGAATCTGACGCTGCTCAACTTTGGTGGCGCCATCCAGACGTAGATACTTGTGACCATGAATGTTGAGGAATTGCTCAAGGATATCCAGCACTCTGGTCATCTGAGTGAAGATTAGTGCACGGTGGCCGCCTGCATGTAGCTTACGCAGCAGTTTGTCCAAAGCTTGGAGTTTTCCACAGTCGTATTGGAGCAACCTCTTGTCGGGGAACTGAATGCTGAGACGCATACGGGCTTCATGCCAAGGGTCGACAGGAGCCTGCTTGGGTATGAAGGGAGCCCAGCGAACGGGTGCAGAGAGCTTTAGGTCCTCGTCAGTGAACGCATTCGCAGCTTTCCGACCTAAGATGACTTCATTCATGTCGCGACTGATGACGGCAGGAGTGACGCAAGCGAACTTCTGAATCGTGGTCTGGAATGAGTTCGCACGGTCGTCCGAGGTGCGTATGACTGCGCGAAGGAAGTCTGAGTCCTCGGCAAACCAGTTGAGAGTCTCAGAAGGAACTCTTGGACGAGGTTTCCGCGGCCGCTGATCCAACCCAAGAGTAAGAAAATCAACTAGACGCTTGCCGTATATGGGTCGGCGCTGGCCGCGAAGAGCGTTCAGGTAGACACTGTGTTGCAACTCTTCGAAGCGACGCCATCTAGCTAAACTGTCGAGATAGACGATATTTGACTCGACGGTTGATGGGTCAAGATTCGTACGAGCAAGGTGGGCTCTGGCGTTCTGCGCTTCACGAAGCTCCATCAACGCCCTGTGTAGACTCAGTTGTGAAATCCTCTCGGCAGTCGTGTTGGACATGGTCTCGAACTGCGTGGGAATCATGTTTAGGACCCCAAGACTGACCACAGACATAGGCTCAACCTTGAGGAGTGACCGCTGAAGGAAGGATTCTGTACTCGCGTATTCCGCTGCCACCGACTTCTGCATCCGGAAAGATGTCATGATGGGCCGGTCCACGAAAAGATCGGGATGGTTGCAGACCTTTCGCAGCTGCATGAGACAGTTGATAATGGACAGATAATTGCCCGATGACAGCGTATCGCGCGTATCGCTTCGAGCCAAGAATCCATCGTATAATTCACGCTGCCGCTTGGATAAGCGGCAAAACTCGACGTGTTCGTGCTTGGCGGGCATTTGTTTCTCAACATCCGCCTTGAGCCTTCGAAGCAGGTAAGGCCGCAGCACCTTGTGCAACTTGGCGATAATGGCGCGGCCCTCCTCGTCCATGGTGTCGCGGCCTTGTTCAAGGATTTGAGCCTCCGGTTTGCGGAACCAGTCTGAAAATTCCTCCAAGTCTGCAAAGCCACCCACACCATTCTCAGAGGGCATCAAGAAGAACAGCAGCGACCATAGCTCAGTCAAGTTGTTCTGCAGAGGGGTGCCAGTGAGCAACAAGCGAGAATGCGTGTTGAATGTAAGCAGGGCACGCCAACGCTGTGACTTAAAGTTCTTGATGTTATGTGCTTCGTCAAGAATCATGTAATGCCACTTACGACGTCTGAAGACTTGCATATCTTGAACGACCAACTGGTAGGAAGTGATACAAACATTCCAAACATTGTCATCCTTCCAACCATGGCGCTTCTTTTTTCTTTCGTCGATGGTTCCGTAGTAGGAAAGAATCTTGAAGCCAGGGCACCACTTCTTGAACTCCATTTCCCAATTGAGCATGACACTCGTGGGCACGACGACAAGATGGGGTCCCCACACTTCATGATGGCAAGCGAGGTGAGCCAGCAATGAGATGGTTTGGATTGTTTTCCCGAGACCCATCTCGTCTGCAAGGATGCCATTGGTGTTATTGGCATATAGCCCCGCAAGCCAATCCAATCCGTCGTGCTGATACCCGCGCAAGGTGCCACGGAGAAGACTAGGGATTTCTGTCTTCGTAGCTTGCGGTGTGGCGGGTGTTGTGGGCGTCGCCGAGCAGCTGACAATATCCTTCACCCCAGGCGTTGCCAGAGACATGGTGTCTACTTCCGAAGGCTTGGTATCCGAAGTCGGGGGCGAATGACTCTGTTCAGGGCTAGGCGGCACTGTAACGATGTCGGTGTCAGGGCTCACGTGTTTGGATGGAGCCTCTGAATTGGGAGCGACGGCGGCTTCCGGTGCATCGAGTTTCGAGGGAACATCTTCCATCTCAACGTCGCTATGTGGGTTGCCGGCATCCTTCACAGGAACGGCAGCAGGCGCTTCTGTGGCATTCGTCGTCGGGGTGGGTTCCACGCCATCGAGCATTTCCTCGTCAGGCTTTGGCGAAGACGCGACGGGCTTGTCCTCTGACTCTCCCACGCCAGTCTCTGTTGGTACATCGACTGAAGACTCGATAGCCGGCGCCAGCTCGTCCTCCTGCATGGTCTTGTCCACATCCATCTCGTCTTCGTCAACGAATATGCCGGGGTGCTGAATCAACGAAACCTCATCCTCATCATCGACCGGCTCATCTCTAAATGGAGTGGATGCCTCGCCTTGTGCAGTAGGGGTTTCCACGACAGATGCATCGTTCTTCGTGGACCCTTCGTCATCTGGTACGTCGTCTTTTATCTTCTTCAACTCCGATTTGCCAAAGAGCATGCCAAGCAATCCAGCAGGTTCTTCATCTTCGCCCTCCTCTTCGGAGTCCTCCTCCTCATCGGTCCCCTCGTCGCTATCGTCCATGTCCGTTGATCCCAGGTCGTCATCCATGTCAACCGACTCATCAGAGGTGTCGTCTTCGGCAGCACTTGTTGGCGCTGTCTTAGCGTCTGCGCCTGAGTCCACACCGTTAACAAGCTTCTCAGCGGAGTCCTCCGCAGCCAGGTCGGGCAGATTGGCATATTTGGCGCGTAGTTGTTCTTGAGTAAGCCTCTCGTCTCCAGCATCTGCAGTGTGCTCCTCGCCTGCTTCATCCTCGTCCGAAGATGACATGACGTCGTCGTCGTCGTCGTCACCCGAATCGTCGTCATCAGCGTCTTCTGACGATGCGTGGCTGTTCTCGGCATCGCTATCGAGGCCCTCGACGTCGTTATCTTCATCGTTGGAAAGGCCGTCCTCATCAGACAAATCGGAGTCTGCTTGAGCCTGGCGCGCCAAAAGCTTCTCCTCGGCGCGGTTAACCTCCTCCTGCAGCGCAGCTTTAACCCTGCGCTGTTCTTCGGCCTCCCATTCTTGTATGCGCCGTCTGTTGATCTCGAATCGCACGTTCTCCCATGTGCCAAACATGCTCTTCACCACAACCCTGTATCGGCCAATCCAAACATCTCTTGCTTCTGCCTCAAGCTCCTCCACCGACTTGGGTTGACGGCGAAGCCAGGCATCCCGACAGGCCTCGGCAATCTTCTTGGCCTGCGCGCGATGTCTCTGTTGCTCTTGTAGCATCAATCTCCGGAAGTTCGTCATGGCCTTGACCATGTGGTCGCGACGGGCCCATTGGCGCGGAGGCTCCTCCTCAGCTTCGGGTACGAAGATGGAGCATCGCTCTTGGGAAAGGATTCCGCCAGGTTCCACCGCCTCTTCTACCCGCAGAATAATTTGGGCATCCCTCTGGGCCATCTCATCGGTGTAGGCTGGTCCATCTTCTGGCAGGTATATACCTCCTTCGTCCACGTGTATCGTCTGTGCCTTCTCCCAGTATTCCTCGAATGTAGGACCGATCTTCAACCGCTTATGAACCTGGCCGGGATGGACAATAGGCAGCTCAGTTGACCGTGTTACGCGCAGCTTGATTCGCGTGCGGTTGGGGCTCGTCGACGTCGTAGTGGGAACATCCTCGATAGAGCTGCGACGGCCACGCCGTGGTCGCGTGGATTGTCTCGTGGGCTGGGAGGGCGATGAGGGGGATCGTTTGCGTGTCGATCGCGTGGGTGCCTTGGTTTCGTTCGAGATGGACTTTCTGTTCGACTTTTTGAGGTTTAAGGGGGCGGGCTTGGCGGCTGTAGACTTTCGCGAGGGAGGTTTGGAAGCTCCGGCGGACGCCGGTGTAGGGGTCGCATGGCCGTTGGTAGAGGCATACTTGTTCTTAGAAGGTGGGCTGCTATTCAGAGCCCCGCGTGTCGTTCGCTTGTTCGATGGAGGGTGGAATTCGAGGGGCAGTGTATTGATTCGGCCTGACTTGCGTCTACCGTTCTCGGTGTATGAAGTCGGGCCGTCGGCGCCAGCTTTCTTCCACGGCGGAGAGATCTGCTTCTTCTTTCCTGCCGACTGAGGAGGCGTGGCTTCGACTGTACGGCGTCGTTTCGAGGGACGCTCGTCGTCGTCATCGAGAGACGCAGGAGCGGGTGGAGGCGTAGGAGGGACGGGCGATGGCGATGATGATGATAATGGCGGTGCGGGCGCGGCAGGAGAAGGTGGGCCGTAGCCGATGAAGTCAACGCCGTTCGGTGTCAGTTGGTCCCTGAAATCGTCGGATCCCAGGGACTCGAGCGGTGATGAGGGAGGATCGGAATCATCCTGAAAGGCTGACGCGATCTGATTGTCGCGTTGGGACTCGAGGGCCTCGGGGGTTGCATGCGCGGGTTCGGGCGACGCGGTCTTGGTCATAATAGCAACGGGGGGCGGACGCGAGTTGAGGCCGTGATCGCGATGAACAAGGCATCTGACGCATCAATATTAATGTCTACGGAATTGTCAATGCTCAATGAGTTCTAGTTCGAAGTTTGACCATGATGACACGTCTTGGTGGCCGGCTGCGAAGGAAATCGTTTGCAAAACCAGCGTCATCAGCAAAAAAGTTTGAGGATGGATTTTTTCCAAAGACGCAGCTCGGCCTTGCTTGGGGCTAGCCGAAAAGAGAATTTTTGGGACGGACTCTTGCTACAATGGTGCTGCTACTGCTGCTGCTGTGGTGCACGGTAGGTGCTGCTCCCTTGGAAAAGTTCGAATCAGCAGGTGCAGCACCTCTCGCTCCTGCCTGGAGTCACTGACCCCTAGACTGATGGCCCACTTATTCCCGTGCACCTGTCTGGCCCCTGCACCTTAGTCATCCTGCATTCACGATTTGGGCCTCAGGCAGCAGCTGGACCTCCCGACAGCCAACCACAATCGAGGGATTTGGCAGTCAATCATCAACCGACTGAAGCTTCGGTTGTGGCCTGCGACGACATCACATCCAAGATCAAGCAATTGGGCCGCGTCGGAACCACCATTACGGCCACGGTATGCTCACCCTCACGCTCAATTGACTCCTCCAAACGGCACATGCTAACGTGCGCGCTCTCATACAGATGCTGTCCCAACGAATCGCGCGAGTCTCGACGATCCGCGGTGCTGCTCAGGCGGCCCGCCGAACTCCCATTGTCCAGCAACGATCCTTCTTCCCTCCCTCTTTCAACGACCGCAAGGTTCTCGAGGAGAAGTACCCCGAGTACCCGAGACTTTCCGAGCAGGAGGATCCCAACATGGTCAGTGGTGGTTCTGCAAGGGCAATCGCACCTGCGGCAGCATTGCGACAGGATGCGTGGAAGAAAGATCCGGATGACGATGGCTAACGCTCCTTCCTGCAGAACGGCGGCTACATCAACCCTCCTTTCATCAAGCGCCAGTTCCGTGACCCCCATGGCAACTGGTGGGACAAGCAGGAGCGCCGCAACTTCGGCGAACCCGTACACGAGGACCACGATCTGCTCGGCATGTTCTCCCCCTTCGAGTACACATGGACAACCACCGGCCGTGGTCTGTTCCAAATTGGTGCTTTTATCACCGCTTTCCTCGGTGTCTGTGGCGTTGTCTACATGAACTACCCCGACAAGCCTTCCTACCCGAGAGAATTCCCCGGTGGACTGGACAGAGAGCTTGGTGGTGCCGGAGCTGTGCGGGTAGGTTCTTCCGGAAATGACGGCCACAAGATGATGCTAACATGAGTGCAGGCGAGACAGGCTGGTGATGCCGACCCGTGAAACCTCTGATGAATCAAAAAAGATCACGTTACGAACGGGAGCGCAAGTGTACATTTTAGAGCAGAAGAAGCAATCCTTTGGGTAACGCCCAGCAACAAGTTCCTATGTCTTACCGCGAGTCTTGTTGCAGTCGACATGTATTTGGACTGATACTACACCATTTATCACGGGGTTTGGCCTCGTGAAACGGTGGGTCACGTTCCAACAGTTGTAAGTGACCTGGTTTACCAAGGGATAGCTCCGATGGAAGCCTTGTGGCTAAGCATGTGGTTTGTGTACAAACAGTTCTCTGTTCATCATCATCATCATCTCCCCATGCCTTCTTCCTCATCACTGTTATCATCAAATGCTCGTGTTCTGGCCAAATTCTAGTACGGAGGATAGCAATGCATGCTGCCCCCTCCTGCCCTGACATATCTCTTTTCCGCTCGTCGGGAGTTCTTGACGTCTTCCATCATCCATCGCCGCTCACCTGATACATGATGCATGCATCACTGCCCCATTACCCCCGTTATGACGACTAAGTATTGCACGATTCTGCGCTTTCATTGAACAATAAGAGGCAGGCGAAACGTCATTAGTTTAACTTGCAGCCGCTCCTTTCACTCGACCAATCTAGCATTCAATGCCGGCGGCATCGTGGAGGGTCTTCGAAAAAAGGGTAGGCGATTTTAAGAAACAAAGCTATATTTCACGAGTAGTCCATATTTCCAGATGTATCTTCGATGCATTCATCGCTCATCCTGGTTACTGCATCTGATTCAGCATGCGGGCCCTAAATCAGAGAGCAGGCCTTGAGCAACCAAACAGGCTCAATCAAGAGCAATTTCAATCGCTGGCTGTGGCATCGCAGGTTATTGACCTAGCAATTAGGAGTCTTTCCGTAATCCAAATCCGATTTGCACACGTCATAAGACGACCAAGTCTCGTCGGCAGACATATCCTGCCCTCCGGCTCCGGGATGCCAGGATTTCCCGGGGCGGGGTGCGATCTAGGTATCCACCAAAGGGCCGATTCCCTCGTGATTAATTGCTCACTTTCGGCCGGATTCGACTCGGTCGAGATGGTGTGCTTGTGGTGAAGGACCATCGGCTCGGTTCGACGCACAGCCGCATCCGCCGATGAACTGGACTTTTCTGTCTGGATGAGGAACAAACGTTAACGAAGCAGACCCGCCGCGCGTGACTGCTTCCCGCGTCTTATACCACCAAAGGTCTTGAAGATATTCAAGTCGTACTCGTTTACCAAGTGTAGAGTCACGATAATCGGGCAAATTTATATTGCTACCTGGATTGATCCAGGTCGCGCGCCCGCAACTACACTCAACGAATCCTTTCCGAGCCGACTCGCGGACCGAAGCAAACGTCGCCCCCGAATCCAATATTTCAATCTAGATCTCCAGTTCTGCCGCATCTCATTTGCTCGTTTGACGACTAATGCAACCTGGGGTATGGCCCCCGGTGCGGGGGAGTGTGGAGGCGGGGGAGATGAGCAATCCCACGTCGGGTTTTCCGGTCATCATACGGGAGAACAGCTCGGCAGCATCAAGTGGATGCTGTGATCGTTCACGAGTTCGTATATAGTCGTAGAGAGTAGATCGTATCGAGCAAAATGGCGTACGCTGTGGTCGGTCTTCAGCCATTGCCAGGTCTCTCCTCTCACCACCTTCACCACGATGGCAGCACTTCTCGCCGGGGCTTTCCTCGCCGCCGGGGTATCGGCCGCCGCTCTTGAGTCCGCCGGATCTCTCACGGCTCAGCCAACAGCAGCGTCAACATGGTCTTATAGCACCTTCTCCTATGAGCAGATGACCTCAGACCGATACCCAACACCGTTGCCGTCTCCCTTGACCATCGCCACCCCCTACGCGCCACACTTTACTGAAGCCTCGACCCTCTTGCCGACCAACGTCACTTACACGACGTACGCCTTCAACCCATCGGCAACAGGCAGTCCAGATGGGACATATGGGCAAAGCGCCTACGCTGCCCTCTGGTCAAACTACACTTACACGCACGAGCCGCCTTTTACCACAACAGCCTCAGCTACGCCTGTTCCCTCCAGTGACCTTGTCTTCCCGCCGCAACTACCTGCTAGACCTCTCAACGAGAATGAAGGCCTCAAGTTCCCTGAGAACTTCGTCTGGGGTGTGGCAGCAAGCGCATGGCAAGTCGAAGGAGGGCTCCAGCTGGAAGGCCGCGGTCCAGCGCTGCTTGACTCGACGGGTGTCAACGGTCAGGGTACTCTGGGAACCAACGACTCCAATGTCGCCGACATGCATTACTTCCTGTACAAGCAGGACATCGCGCGCCTCGCGGCGTTGGGAGTGCCGTACTTCTCCTTCTCAATCTCCTGGAGCCGTGTCGTTCCTTTCGGAGTCGCGGATTCCCCGGTCAATCAGCAGGCGCTGGACCACTACGACGACGTCATCAACACTTGTTTAGAGTACGGCATCACTCCCATCGCAACGCTGATGCACATCGACAACCCTGTCGGCGTGTTTGATGACTTCGAGGCCTTCCCGCAGCACTTCGCGTATTATGCGAAGCAGGTCCTGGGGCGCTATGCTGACCGAGTTCCTTACTGGGTGACTTTCAATGAGCCCAACATTGCGGTCCAGTTTTACCTGGGAAACAACTACAACGGGCTGACGGCCTTCCTTCTGGCGCATGCGGAGGTCTATCATTGGTACAAGGACACGCTCGGCGGGACGGGGAAGTTGACGATGAAGTTCGCCAACAACCTCGCCGTGCCCCTTGACCCCGGCAGCGAGGCTGACACCAAGGCCGCGTACCGATACCAGGACTTCATCCTCGGCGTGATGGCAAACCCGCTGTTCCTCGGAAAGCAATTCCCTGAAACCGTCTTGGGGACCCCGGATATCACGCTGACTGCTCTCACTGACGAGCAAATCGCCACCATCAACGGGACGATGGACTTCTGGGCATTCGACCCGTACGGGGCGCAGTACGCCACGGATCCCGCCGGAGGCTACGATGCCTGCGCGTCAAACTCCTCCGACCCGTTGTGGCCCTCGTGCGTGGAGCTGAGCACGACCCAAGCCAATGGCTGGAAGATGGGCGCCGTGTCCGAGGGCGGCGCCATCATTGCGCCTTCGTATGTGCGAGAGCAGTTCGGGTACGTGTGGAACACATTCAAGCCCTCCGGCATCATGGTCACGGAGTTTGGGTTCCCGCAGTACGCGGACACGGAGACCCCGGTGGACGCGCAGAGGTACGACTTTGAGAGGACGATGTACTACCAGAACTTCCTCACGGAGACGCTGAGGGCTGTGCATGAGGACGGTGTCAACGTAATTGGGGCATTGGCGTGGAGCTGGATTGATAATAATGAGTTTGGGAGCTTTGAGCAGCAGTATGGCATGATGGGGGTGAACAGGAGTGATCCGGAGCTGGCAAGATGGATCAAGAGGAGCTTCTTTGACTATGTGGACTTCTTCCAGGCTCACACTTAGAGGGTAATAATACTACGAGCTAGACAGCTATTGCAAACATCAGCTCGGGTCCGACCACGAATCACCGTTGCAAGCGTTACCAACCGGATCCCTCGGACATAGTTGCCGGGTGAAGATCGATCGCGAAACCGAGGAGTTCTATACGTTCAAGGCCCGATTCTCGTCTGCAGCAAGACTTCACGGTCCGTCCCGGGTCCCGGCGTGCAGACTCCAATTTGCCCCCGGTCCAGGCCTACCACGGCATGCACTTCGGATCGACGGTCCCACAATGGCGGAGTTTCGCTTGCGGAGTTTACCAACATTCGGCCGTCTTCAAGAAGAGGCATGGGTCTGGATTTGTAATCCGCTTGACGTTTTCCCCCCTCATCTGAAGTGATGGTGCCATCACCGCGGGGCGGGGGCCCGGCATGGTCAAATGCGGTGGGGCGTGATGAACGAGTCGCCCGGGCCTCTTGTTTACTGCATACCTTAGTATTCGCCGAGGCGACGAGTGTTTTGGGAGGAGTTGATTGGAAGAGAACAGGTTTAGAACATCTTGAGACGGTTTAGAGTGTGCGCTGGTCCGTGGAGAAGAATGGAACCGCGTTTTCTGCGTAGAAGTATAAAGAAGGGTCTTGGTCTGGATCCCGGCAAGTCTTGACGTCACTCTGTCAACGTCAAGCTTGTGTTTGAATATCATAACGTTATCATTCACTTCACTCTTTAAAGCTCGAATCCCGACAATCGTCGTTGAAAAAGGTCAAGTCCACACGTTACAATCAAAATGAAGGAAGCTATCGTCAACCCCGACATCTCCGTCGACATCAAGGACTCACCCGTTCCGGAGCCGGGACCGGGTGAGCTCCTCATCAAGGTTATCGTCTCAGGTACTTCTCACACGCAATCTATGGCTCAAGACAATTGTCACTAACAAGTATTAGGCACCAATCCCAAGGACTGGAAACTTCCCGCGTGGGTCGGCACCTCCCACAACTCAGGCGATGACGTCGCGGGCGTAATCGAGAAGGTCGGCTCCGAAGTCTACGAGTTCGCAAAGGGCGATCGTGTCGCCGGGTTCCACGTCATGCGCACCCCGCACGGCAGCTTCGCGGAGTACGCCATCGTCCCGGCCTTCGCCGCCTTCCACGTTCCCAAGAGCGTCACCTTTGAGGAGGCCGCGACGGTGCCGTTAGCTGCGTACACGGCCGCAACTGCGCTGTTCCACTCTCTCGAGGTGCCTTCGCCCTGGGACCGTAGTCGGGAGAAGAAGAGCCCCGTCATCATCTACGGTGTTAGCTCTGCAATCGGAGCTTTCGGCGTCAAGCTCGCTAAGAAGGCTGGGGTGCACCCGCTGATCGCCGTTGGCAGCAAGAACAGCAAGTTTGTAACCGGATTACTGGACGAGGGAGCGGGTGATGTGTTTTTGGATTACACCCAATTCGAGAGCCAGGACAAGCTGGCCGAAAAGCTGAAGGAAGTCATTGCGAAGACAGGAGTGAGATGCTACAGGGCTTTCGATTGCGTAAGCGAAAACGGCTCCTTTGAGATGCTCGGAAAGGCTATTCAGGGACCACCAGAGGAGGGTACCGGATTCAAGCCGAGGGTCACTACCGTTTTGCCTGGAAGGGACTATGACGCGATCGACAAGGGTGTTGAGGTTGTTGTCACAAGTGTTGGACATGTACACGAGGAGGAGGGCCAGGGGCGTCTGTTCGGCTTGATTTGGGCTAGAGTCTTTGCTGAAGGGTTGAGAACGGGTTGGATGAAGGCGCATCCGTACGAAGTAGTAAACGGGCTTGAAGGAATTGCGGGAACGTTGAAGGGACTGAAGGAGGGAACGGTTAGGGCGAAGAAGATGGTTATTCGCATTGCGGATGGCAACTAAGTAGTTCGACGTTATTCAAATAGGGGTCCATACCTAAAATTGAGGCTCTTGTCAGATGGATCTGACGTTGCATCCATGACTTGCATTTAGTGCTTACATGGCGGCCTGGGGGTGAATGAAGTAGGCTTACGGGGCGATCTTGAATCCGTTGCATTCAAATGAAGCTAACTCCGAAAGCAAATCCGGCCTACATAAACAAACATCCACAACGCCTTTCTACATACAGCCTCCTCTTTAATGCCACCAGAAGACAGGACAAGAGTCGTGTGTTGCACTAACGCCGCCAGGTTTCCGACTCTTCTGTCATGCGATGCTTGCTCGTACATCCTTACCCTTCACGCTTTTCCACTCTACAAACAATGCCCCGACTATCGTAACCGACGCCGTCACAGCACTGACCAGGAACGCTTGTGCCAGTGCATCACTGTAAGCATGGGCTAGCCCACGTAGGAGCTCTGGGGTAAGGTTCTCCCGTACGGCTGTGACTCCTGAAGCGATGACTGTGGCCGGGTCAATGCCGGGAGCGTACTCTCGGACACTGTCGACGAGCTTGTTCGTAAAGGCCATCTGGCCGATAGCGACGAAAATAGCTCCGCCGATTGTCTGTGAGAAGATAATGATCGCAGTTCCGGTTGGTACATCGGCCGCATCGAGGACAACCTGGACCGCCATCAGGGGCTGCTGCATGCCGAAGCCTACGCCTGTACCTGCAATGATTTGAAAGCCGATCCAGAGCCCTGCGTGAGTATCTAGCTTGAAGGTTGAGATCAAGCCATAGCCGATAGCCATCAGCACTGAACCGAGTATCATCCACGGGGTGTAGTAGCCCCAGAGAGTGACAAGAGCTCCGGCAACCAAGGAGAAAATAACGACACCAACAAGCATGGGAAGATTCATGACGCCCGAGTTGACCGCTGACGCGCCTTTGACCGACTGAAACCAGATAGGCAGGAAGTAAACGGACAGAAGAAAGGCAGCACCTAGGTTGAATGCATAGAAGGCTGACGACCAGACGCTGCGTTTCCGGAAGATGCGGGGAGGGACCGTGGCGTTATCTTGGTTACGGTATTGGATGTAAATGAAGGACGCCATTGCCGCCCCGAAGACGAAGAGCAGGGCAATGATTCGTGATGATTTCCAAGAGTACGTGACGCCGCCCCAGTGCAGGGCAAGGAGGAGACAGATGATGGCTGGCATGAATAGGAGGTTGCCGATGGGGTCCATCTGAACCAAACGCGTGCGCCAGCCTTCCTTTGCGATCTTTCGGACGGGATCCGGGAAGAAAATGAGGATCACCAGAACAGTGACAGCACCCTCCATGCGGCTTGTCAGTGGATATCATGCACATACAGATGAGAGCCACTTACGATGGGCAAATTTACAAGAAAGCACCAACGCCATGACATGCTATCGGTGAATAAACCACCGAGGAGAGGCCCAGCGACGTTGGAGATCCCCCACATGCTACTGACAAAACTCGTGTAGATCGGGCGCTTCTCCAGTGGCACGCTGTAGGTCAGAATGATGAGCGATCCGACATAGATGCCAGCTCCTCCAATTCCGGCAATAGCGCGGCCAATAATCAGCGCAATACTGCTCGGAGCCGTGCCGCATATCAGACTTCCGAGCTCGAAGAGGGCGATGGCCAGGAGATAAAACCATTTGATGCTGAAGAAGGTGAACAGCTTGCCGAAGAGTAGCATAAAGGACGCTGTCGTCAGGAGGTACGCGCTTCCATACCAACCCACGTCATTCAGACTGTTGAATTCATCTGTTATACGTGGAATAGCGGTCGCGATGATTGAGTTATCTGACGCTTTTGTTCAGTGTGTCAATCTTCTGACCAGGGTCGCAGATCACTTACCAAGGGCCATAACGAAGACACTAAGGCAGAGTGCCAAAACTATCAAGCCAAGTTTCATTCCTGTTGGGTAATCGGGCATAACTTTGTCGTTTACATTGGTGTTTAGGGAGGTTGAATCCAAGGACGATTCTGCTGCTGTAGGTTTGCACAAAGATATGCGTTCAATCTTGAAATCTTGGATTGAGGCTACAGCGCTTGAAGTGCTTGATTCCTTCTCCATGTCGGAGATGCTGGCGTTACTTGGGGCCAGGGTAGATGCCCGGGAGTTGGGAAATGCTGGGGACTCCATGATGGGCGACATCGGGGGATCTTTGGGGTCAAACATGGTAGGAAAATGGGTGCTCTTGACCGTCGAGTTCAGGATGGAGGGCTGCGAGACTTCTGGGATGAGGCGTGACACAGTTCGGGAAGCGGAAAGGAGGGGGAATGTAACGACTTTCTTGGTGTGTTGATGATTGCCTTGTGAATGAGCGGGACATCCACGTGCTATATAACGGAAGTAGATACATCTGCTATTCTTAATTCTATGCTCCAGGTAATGTTGCCGAGGACCTGGACCTTGGAGTCGGAAGCAGACGTCGGTGGTTTCGCTGGACAATATGAGCCCGCAGGTCTCCGAGACATTCGGTCGCTTGGGTCTTCACTTTGCCCCTCGCGATTATGTCAATGGTTGAAGATGACGGAGGTGACCCCTGGTGGAAAATAGGTGAGAAGGGTGGTAAGGGGCAGCCAAGTGCCGGGCTTGTCGAAGTTACACAGGACAGACAGTGGCTCCGAGCATGGAAGTGTGGATGGTGGGAGCCGTTGTCTCGCGTGTCTTGGTAGTCTCGTCTACACGCGATAGTGGTCGCCTGTTATCTGTCACGGCGGATATTGTGGCTGATTGTGTAATTACTGCCCCTGAACTTCAGTGATTGATAGTTAATTCGAGCTTCAATCACCGCCACAGGATATCCACTACTATTGGGAATAGCTTAGCAAAACCAGCCTCAATTTGGACGAGAGAAACGGTGTCTGCTGTGATACCTGATCAAACATACATACTTGCTACGCTGCCAGCTGTCAGTCCCTCGACGCAGTCAGTATCTCGTCATCGACGGACGTTTGGTAATGCCCGAGCCATGTTGTCAAATGGGTCACACGGGAACAGACAGGGTTGAATGAGAAAAGATACATGAGAGACGGGTCAGAGTGAGAGACAGTCTCAAGCTAGGGGAGGAACATCTTGGGGTTACACCAACGAGCCTGCCGGGGACCTGCTCCTGCATGATGCTGCAATCAGTTGGTCTGAGATCTTTCAAAAGAAAACGGCAATCATGCATCTCTCTCTATGCATCTGCTTGGCGTTGGAGAATGCAGGTGACGGCAGAATCGAGATAGCTAGTCGATCTATGGGTCGAGTCTCAACGGCAGCTCTCACGACATCTGACACGTTTCTAAGATTCGCAAAAACAAAAACGAGTACCATTACAACAGTTCGTGTGTATCGATCCTTCGGGGAAAGCGTCGGTAATCTCAAGTTGCCCTCTGCTACCCCCTCACACAGCGATCTTCCTCGCCTAGGCCGTCGGGTCTTCTGTCTGGAATTTTACGGAAGCTCCGAAGCATTTTGACCACTCTCGGGCCTTCCACTCAAGACAGAGATTAATATGGTCCGGCTTGCT
Source organism: Colletotrichum theobromicola (assembly GCA_014705045.1). Classification (NCBI taxonomy): domain Eukaryota; kingdom Fungi; phylum Ascomycota; class Sordariomycetes; order Glomerellales; family Glomerellaceae; genus Colletotrichum; species Colletotrichum theobromicola. The sequence continues at coordinate 110,224 of JABGLZ010000460.1, read as the reverse complement.
CATCCCTTTACCTTGGATCAGGGTTTTCGCCGAGACTCGTGCTTGAACAACGTGCATCCTGAAGCTTATTTCCTACGAGGTGTCTTCCGCTTTTAGCTTCTGAGAAAATAGTCGTCGCGGACTCAACACCTTGCCATTCGTTATGGGTGGGAACTGTGTCAGCTCAATCGCCGAGATGCATTCAGACACAAGCTGTAAAGCGATCCGGAACCTTTCCCGGCGGTGAGGATGCCAGATACCAGCGGAGCCCGGACGGCTGTGGACAAACTTCTAAATACTTGCCGGATCGTGTTGTACCAGAGACTCAATTTCCAGGACCATCCAACAGATGGATAGATTCCAGTACTGTGGTCACTGTATTCCGTGAACCCAAGTACCATCTCAATACCCCTGTCAGCCCGGGACACCACCTCGGGTCGCAATGTTGCCCATTGTACGACTGTCTGCACCACAGGTTGTTGTTCCTTTCTTCTCACTTTCAGGGCATCATTTCCTTTTGACTGTCAAGCAGCAAGCTCAGCCCACCATGTCATTACATGTATCAACGCTTCCTAAGCATCGCTGACGTTGCTGATAATCCTAGAGGTCTCGGAGGGTCGTAGCGCATAATCGACAAGCGAGTGAGTCAAAGAGACAGGCTTCAACCCCTTCTGATTAAACCTTAACCGCAAAAGAATATGAAGTACGCTCGGTTTACACGTGGCAAGATCGCGGCGACGCCTGCAGCGCATGCCCTGATGGAACTCATAGATCGTGATCCGCGTCACAGTCCGACCAATTCACGCCTGTCGGATGTACAAAAGTCGCGCAGTGTACTCAATCCTGATAGATGATCCAGTGTCTTCGAAGTGCCTATCCCTCAATCGTGTGCTGAAACTGACATGCTCGAGGCAGTCTCCCTCGCAGACCCAAGTGCGGCTGCCGCAATGTTTGCGTCGCAACCGCGTTGTGACAGGTGCAACCTGAAGACTGTCCTGCGCTATGCCACGAGTCTTTACACCGTATCACTACCTCCTTGATCTCGCCCACTAGGTTCTGGCTCTGCTGTCGTCCTCCGGCGCTTCTCCCAAACACAGCTTCCTCGAACCCAACCCCGAACACCAACTGGGGCAGCGCCATTGGCGCCCCTGGCACACTTGCACTTACAGAAAGCTCACAATGTGTCGGGAAGCTAGCAGCCAATGGCGTCGTCTGGAATGATCGAGAACAACTAACATCTCTCATTGACGCTGGCCTCTCGCTCCCTCGAACCTATTCAGCACTAGCTCTGCTCGTCACCCCATTCACAAGACCGTTGAAAGCATGCTGAGGAACGAAGTGTCGAGACAGTTTCGAGAGGGGCGGTTAATCTCTGCAGTGGAAACGCCATGCGCATCTGTCAAAAGTGCTGGATCATGGCTGCATCCTCTCGATGGGGCTGATCTAAGACAAGAATCGAACAATATATCCGACGACGAGACAGTTCCATAGTTCGGTTCGCTCATTCTAGGCATGTCCGACGGGTGATTGGTAAGAAACAGTCGGATCGGCTGGCTACATGTCCACTGATTTTCCTGCACGCCCTTAGCAAACAAATGGCCCGAAGTGGCAATGTTCGTTGCACCTGAATCTGTGTGTGGAACGGTCAGTCGCCTCTTGTAACTTCTGCATTATAGCTTGTATCGCGAGGTCTCAGCGGTCTTTCAGTTGCGGCGTCGACGAGGGGCAGGATGGAATACCGAGTACGTTCATGAATCATTTCTGTCCCGGTCTCTAGGCGTAGAGGACTGTGCTTTCCGGTCCGATTCCACCTGTGCAAGCTGGATCAAGATGATACCGACTTCAAGGTCCTGGGACATCGACGCATGTTCGTCTGGGACGCTTTCCGGTGACCCGTGGTGTGACCAGACAAGGGTAGATCTGGCGGTGGCCGATAAGTGGAATTATTCATTTTTCAAGGTGTCTTCAATGAAATCCTGAGCCGCGTTCTGTTGACTCAATAACACGGTTAACTTCACTGTCCACCATATTGGTTGAGATTGCCTAAGCTACGCCTGTGTCCCTCGTTCATGATGCAGGTGTCTTCCCAGTACATAGACATTATCACTACCCATGAGTCCAATCTCAAACTCTTTTCTCTCTTCTTCGAGCGAAAGGGAAAAGACAAGATCGGACCATCATAAGGCTAATTTCTCCATGCCAGCCGTGGCTAAAGACACTTGGATCGACTTTACTGCAGTTACGCCGCCTGGAATAGGTTCCAACGGCTTTTCGCTGACATGGTTTGTGTCCCAGAGCACGCTCATGCCAGCTGATCGCAACGCCACCGTGATGTCATCTATGCATCTGTACCCAATATCTCTCTTGTCTACGCCGTCTGCGAAACTGATATGGACAAGTTTGAGGGACGGCAATCGATAGCCAGCATTCGCGGCAAGGTGCTTCAGATCTTTCAGAGATTCTTTCTTGACGTGCAGAAGCTGTAGCTTTTGCAGTGATCTCGGCAACATGTCGGATACTGTGCACCCCAGGGATATCTCATCGTCAACAGCCATAGGTCTTGTGTGGTACTCGATCACAGTCTGGTCGACAGCCAGCTCTTCAAGCTGGACAAACTCTCGAAACGACAGGGATGTCTCATCCGTCCACTGTCTCTGCTCCGCGCCAGACCGTTGGCTCGGGGAATGGGTGAGGCGGAGCTTCCGAAGTTGATGTCGTACGGGAACCAAAGTTTGCAGCAGTTTGGAGACATCCCAGTAGTCGATACCCGCCGTCCGATGGATGTTGACAGCCGTCAATTCCAGTTCCCGTAGTTCTGGGCAGCAGGCTAGGAGCAGGGCAAGGTCTTCGAACCCGATCTCGCTTAAGACCAGCCTCTTGAGCCTGCCCAGCGACAATACCCATGGTGTGCTCATGGTCCATGGGCTGAGACCGTCAAATAGACTGCATTGTACGGAGTAGAGAACCCTGAGATTGGGTGCGGCCTTGAATAGGGCAGCCGCCTCGTGCACGTGCTGATTTCTCGTAACCCCTCGGAGGGTAATGAGCTTGAGTGACGGCAATGACGCCCCGCTGTCTTTGATGTGTTGATACTGACAGAAGCTGTCGCGGGCTATCGAGATCATCTCAACGTTGGGCGTCAAGAGAATGGCCAGCTCTTCCAGCCAGTGGTGTACCTTTCGCCGGTTGATCCTCTGTAACGCTTCTGGCAGTCTGGAGTCTCGCCAAACCTGGCTTCTCATATGCTCTTGTGTCGGAGCATGGTGTGATGCTCTGATCCTTTTGCTCGCTGCAAAGATAAACGGGTGAAGGTCCGGCGCCAGCCCGCTAATTTCGTCCGTCTCCACGAGCTGAAGGGCTTTTACATAAAAGGATAGATCTGGACGGGTGATGATACTGCGGAGAAACATTGGCAGTTTGTCGTCGTCGCGAGGGAGGCACCGTGCGTGTCCTCTCAGTCCGCAATCGTTTTCCGCCGGCAGGTTTCCCGTGCAATATTGGTGAAAGAGGAATGGCTGTGCCACAGCACAAACGCGCCTAGAAACTCGGCATAGGCGTGCCAAAGCTCTTTGAGATGAACGCGTGTCTTCTGTAACGACATCGAAGAAAATGCCAGGATGTTGACAATGAGGGCACAGAAGAGAGCAAATATGCTCGATGAGTTCCAGAGGTAATGACGACATCCTTATCCCATCAATCGTGGCCGTCACCTGCGTCAAGAACTGTCGGATTCGATCTTACCAAAAACTGGAAGATGACCCTTATTCTTCAAGACTTATTACCCCTGATAAACGTACAAATGACATCGTTTGCGTGGCTCTCGTATCAATCGGAATGTCATAACAGGGGTATGGCATATCAAGGTTCTATGGTGCAATCAATCGTCTAATATGATACGTCCGGGGCCTGAGTCCGGACCCTCACTCAAGGCGACATTTACCGTCCTCGGCGGGGATTTCCGCTCCGAGAGAGTCGGAGTATTGTAAGGTTTTCTGGTAAACACTAAACACGTCTGGTCTCTTCCCTTGTTTTCCGGACGAACGCAGGAGTCAAATTTCATGGCAAATTACGGCATGCCGGCATCGGCACGGCGAACCGGGCTCATTGATGTCCGTGTCTTCGCGTCCTATCTGATCCGATAAGCTCGGCGGTGGCACTCGGGAACGCCGGAATCATTGCGCATCGTATTTCAATGTACTTTTTCTCCCTCTAGCATCCCATTGTTCTTCGGCCAATTTCTAATCTATAGATACTGATTATGATACATATCATCGTCGGGAATCAATGTGTTGCTCCGCACCGCTCCCCGCCAGGCAATTAAGCAAGTTTGAGGCTCAAACTTGACTTGATTGACTGGCGATGGCTTCGAACTTGCTTGATTGATTGATTGAACTTGACAAGTTTACTTGCCTTGCGGTGGGCGCTGTTGCTCCATCAATGGCGAGCTCCGGCAGCCGTAAACTTCTTCATGTCCTCTTGATACCCGATTCCGGGCTCTCCAAAGCCGTTCTTTGGCCCTTGCTCCTGGCCCAGAAGTCCGAATAACACCCTTCTCTTTCTAATCCGTAGAGTGAGCTCAGGACCGTCAAGCCACCTGGCGTCTGACGCTAGCTTTATGAGCCTTGAATCCCGGACAATCGTTGAGACATAACCAAGGATTTCAGGCCCATTTGTCAAATGTGTAAAGACCACACTCAGAATTCCCCCCAAAAGAACGATGATGCAAGAAATAACACACAGAGCAGCCCATAGCTTTGATATCCGAAAATACTCAACAAGTCTTGAGGTGCCCCCGCCAGTTTCGGCCTGAGCCTGGAAATTTGCGTTTGTACCGGTGCTACCACTCGTAATCTCAAACGAGAGTTGGCTCAAGGTCAAATATGTGTTGAGAAGTTGACTGAATCGGATGCCAATTGTTCGGGGATCTAGGCTCATGATTTGATCGACCGTTACCGCTGGGTCCGATGCTATCGTCTTGAACATAGGGTCTTTCAGATAGTTAATGGAGAGATCAGCATACTGATTCATTGTCTGCCCTGTCGCAATGGGCAACTGTCTCGCAACGTGATTAAAAAGTCGTGGGAAAGACAGATACGAGATGTGCTCAGATGGGCGCTGCTTTTGAGATGGTCGAATCGCGGTTACAGTGCAATTTTGCTGGTTGAGGCTGCTACGCATACAGCTGACGCGGGATTCGACGTATTGTTGGTGGACGCCGCAGGTGGCTTCGACAAACTTCGACGGTGCTCGTACTCCTGGTGGAAACTCGATCTGCAGAAGTACATTTGTAGGACCGACTGCTATGCCCTCCTCTTTCTCGAAGAGTGCTGGACTATCAAAAGCTTTGGATTCGTTGAGCTTTATGTTTTGCCATACCGTTGTTCGGCGCAACGAAGATTTGTTTTGCCAGTAGGAATCGATGAATCTGTCCAAGGCAATTCCCCATGTTGTAGAGACCCCATTCTCTGAGTCACTTCTATTGTACGAGGGGTTACCGTACCATGTGCCATTTAAGTACTGCAACTCCCCGGGGTCTTTGAGGTCGGTGGCAGTGAGAAGATCACTTGACATCGTTGTTGTCTCTCCTGTGATCTTGGTGACATTTGAGCAATCCAAATACAAATGACTGGATTCAAGCAGGAGTGTGGTGTTACCGGTCTGGGTATAACTCAAAGGTATCCCGGCCAAAGAAGAGTATTGAACATCGCTTGCGTTGCCACTCGTATCCATCCATTCGGCGTTCGTCGCATTCGGGTGCAATAAAGGAATTTTGACATTGCCCCATAGATCCATGGTGTCAAGTTTGACAGACTCTGGTGTCGAAATGATTGCCGTGTAAAGTGAATTGACGTAAGTGAGAAATGCAGACTTTACGTGATCAGGCGAGTAGTCCGTAATTTGCAACGTTGCTAACCGAGAAGCACTCATGCTGTCGAAGTACGTGATCTGAGTTGCCTCGAACACAGGACTCGATGTTGGTTTCAATATTCGTAGAAATGCCTGAGCTCCTAGAGGCGAGAACATCCATATAACCAGCAAAGTAGCCCCGAGGAAGTTGACTGCTCGGTATTGATAGAATGCTTGGATGGTCGAGCCGACAGTTCGACTGCCCATCAACTGCTCCAGGGTGCCTATGCTGCTGCCATTTTCCAACTTCCACTTTGCAGTCGCTGACATTAAACGGCCAATGACAGAGGCGAAAAGGATGGGAAACAGGGTAGCGAGCTGTTTTGGGGTTTTTAGCATCTGAAACAACTGCCTCTTGTTGTGGGAGAAGAGAAGGGAATCTTGGGCGACTCACGATTGCAAGAGCGTTCTGCCATGCCTCGAGCGAGCCGTCGCTGGTGCGGCTGCCGTCGAGTCGCCATACAGCGACCACAGATACGAGCACTGCTAGAGGCAATGCACACACCAGGCAATCCGTCAAGATAGTGGTCGCCGTGAGGCTTGTCTTTTGAAACACCACATTATTGGAACTATTTTCGTCATCCGGAACAGGCCCATACTCTGCGGCATTGTGCGCGGTGGTGGCAGAAACCGTGTCTTGTTGATCGTATTCTTCAGAAGGATCCCTTCCAACCTCGTCCGGGTATTGCAATCGTTCTTCTGGCGTCTCTTGGCTGCGATGAGGATTTGTTACGCAGTGACCCAGCACGGACGAGGTTGGAGCAGACGTGGCTTGTTCTGTTGGCCACTGAAGTGACTGCCGCGAAGTAGAACGCTGCATACCGTGGCGCTAGCTCGAGGTTGATAGCGGACTAAATTACTGACCGTAATTCGAGATGAGGCATATGGTGTGCAAGAAGATGAGGGCCAGAGTCAAGAATTAGTAAAACCGCGGTCTGGACTGTTTGCAAGCAAAATCAAATCTAACCTTTCATAGTTGTTGTGTCAAAATCAGGCGACCAATGAAAGGCTTGAATGGACAGAGATATGCATGGGTGTGGATGAGGCACTTTTCACGTAAGGCTGCTGCCTGATGTTATTCTGGAGCTTTGCTCAGCTGATAAGATCACAGGGGCTTGAGGATCACTTCCTAGATCGTGATGAATCCACCCAAGTCAGGTCGAAGCCTCCAGGTGTACTCAGTATTAAGCCCATCTTAAAGCCGCGCTGAGACCTCGTGATCCACTCAAGAGATTCCCCCTCTGGGGGCAGCCTTCTCTGTCAGATCCAAAAAAGGAGGCCGTTTGGGCACTGGCAAAGGTAGCTGTGGGACTGACTGTGAAGGCGATATGTGTAACGAAACATCAACATCCATGCTGAAAGGATTCGGGATTGACCTCTCCCCACGTGCAAACTGCCTACCTTGCCGCAGTGAGCTAGAAAGAATCTGGGAAGAAACTGGAACCAACGCTAAGAAACACAGGGTTTGAAGTGTTATGTCATTGACAAGGCCAAATCGGGTGATACGTTATGGCGATCGATACAACGTGTGCATAATGGTCGATGACAAGTGGTTATAGGCAATTCTACAGGTCTCTTGGCACCTTTGTTCAAGAGAGAGGGAAAAGCTATCAATTTCGAATAAAGCGACGAGGTACATCCGGATCAAAGAATGGCTGGATAATTGATCATGATGAAGAGCCAAAGATGGGATATATGTCGGCCCATCGGATTATGTCCAACACTACAACGATCTATACGAATGTCATAACGACTGGGATGAAGACCACATGTTCATGTACCTATCCATGGTCTACAAAGAGTTAGGTTTGAAGAGGTCGCGGTTTTTTTGGAGACAAAATACTGATGCGCGACACACGTATTGATTTGCCCAATACAAGCATTTTAGGGGTCTTCGTTTTCATAAGCTGACTCCAATGATGGCTTCTCAATTCGATTTACCTTCCTTGTCATAGGGATAACAGGATTCGTTTATGAGGACACGAACTGGTGGTCACTGTGTTTGACAACTACAGACATGGCCAAATCAGTGCATGAGTGAGTCATTGATTCACAGTAAACAGTTGGCAACTGTTGATGCACCCAAGCATGCACTTACTTGTGTCCGGAGTTATCCCCGAGCTAGCCCATGATCTATCTGTCTGCGACACTGCAAGGCGTGCACAGTTTTACCTGAAAGAGGGCTAGACCGAATGATAAGCCCTGATTTCAAACAGCAAACCGGAGGTTGGCTTTCCCGGAGTGGAGACACTCGGAGGTGGGCCTGCGGCTGCGCTTAACATTAGGGGAACTGTGACAATCGGTGAACTCGGCAGATCCGTATCGTCGGGTCTTCTTAACATTAGCGATCAACTGCGGGGCCGCTCCGACGATGAGCTAGTTTTTGCCCAAGCCCAGAAGCCGGAATTCGCCAATTCCTAACATTAGGGGAAGAAGACCAACGAATTCAGCGGGATAAACATACCATGACTCGACATGAATCATTAGCAACATTTCTAAAGAGATTTTGATTTGCTTCATCAGCTCCGGCTTATCTGCCCCGGTTTTTACCAGGCGTTCGACCCCGCGGGGAAACACTGGGTATATGTACCCCTCTCTGCCCCGAAGTAGTTTCGTGATCCTTTGGCTCTTTCAACTTAATTGAACACAAGTCAACCGAGTACAATATGATATTCAGCCCTCTTTTTGTGGCGATTGCCTTCGTGGCCTCGTTCGTCTTTTACTTAGCTCGTTGTATAGCATCGCCATTATGGAAGCTTCCCGGACCATTCTGGTCTAGGCTTACGCCGCTTGCGGTTAGGTGGCATGAGTTCAATGCCACGAGAACGCTATATATCCACTCTCTACATCTCAAGTACGGACCAATCGTTCGTATTGCCCCTAATGAGGTGTCGTTCACGTCATACGAGGCTGTCAAGGAGATCTACGGGTCTCTTGGAAGCGGCTACGACAAGTCTAGCTTCTACAATTTGTTTAGAGTCTTCAAGCGCAGGTACGCGATGGCACTGCTGTTGACCAACGAACGTTCCGGGCTCATTCAATTTGTCTAGGACCATGTTCTCGACTCTCGAGAAGGGCGATGTTAGTGTACGAGCTCATTTCGATAATTTTTGCTAACAGCTTCGACGCAGCATGCAAAGCGCAAGCGCATCATCGCTGATCGTTACGCCAACAGCAATGTCGTAAAGCCTACAGCTCTCAGCGGCATCGAGAAGCGAGCCGAAGAGTTTGTCAGGCAATGTGGCGAACACACGAAAACCAGCATGGATGTTTACGTGAGTGTTGCCATCAATTTGTTCCACCTATTCTGGAAGGCTTCTTAACTCTAGTCAGGTTTCGCTTCATGCTTATGCCTGCGACTGCGTCACCCATCACCTGTTTCATCCCTATGGAACCAACAGTCTTCAGAACCAACAGGACTTAGACATGATGCATCAGGTTACCAGCGACGACAGCCTCCGAAGTAAGCTTATCATGAGTAATCGCCGGGCTTTGATGCTAACAACCCAGATCGTCTCATCCAGCACCACTATCCTGTCTTTTACCAATATTTCTCAAAACTGCTGGACCTTTTTCTTGACCCGCGCACCACACCTTTGGCCCAGAACTTCGTCGTTGGTGCTACTTCGAAGATCGACCCCGCACCGTTCACCCTTTTGAACCGCCTCCAAGATAAGACTGAGAGCAGCAGCACCGTCAACCAGCTCGACAGTACAGACATTGCAGCGGAATCCATGAATCATATGGTCGCCGGGATCGATACAACAGGAGACTCGTTGTGCTTTCTCATGTGGGAGCTTTCACAGCCATCATCCGTCGAGTTTCAGATGAAGCTTCAAAAGGAGATCCGGGAAAATCCCGACGTTTCTTTCGATAAGTTATCATATCTTGACGCCGTAGTGCAAGAAGGGCTTCGATGCTTTCCGGCTATTCCCATGTCGCTGCCTCGAGTAGTGCCCCATGGAGGCAAGCAGATCGATGGCTTCTTCGTACCCGAGGGCAGCATCGTCAGCAGTCAGGCCTACTCAGTCCACCGAAACAACGATGCAGTTTTCCCAAATCCAGACGTCTTCAATCCGCAGAGATGGATGTCTCCGACTAGCGAAGCTGAGAGAAAGCGGCACATGTTTGCATTCTCACACGGCGGTAGAGGTTGCGTTGGCAAGCAGTAAGTAAACTGTCATGTTTAATGCGGAGTCGTCTGAACTAACGGTTTTCTTCTACTTAGTCTTGCTCTTGCTGAGATGAAATTACTGCTGAGGGCTATCTACGGCCGTTTCACCACGGTTCCTGACACCTCTATGACGGTTGAAAGCATGAGATCTCACGACCAAATCATTTCTGCTCGACCCCTAGGCCAGAAGTGTTTGCTGCGCTTTGTCCCTTTGGAAGAAGACAAGTCCGAGTGAGTCTTATCATCTTGTCCGAGGGATGATTTCACGCGAGTAGAGTATCTGCAAAGTAGAACACAGACATAGCGTATTTAAACAAGTGAAGTCGAAAGAGGATGCCACAACTCCATCACAAATCTCAATTGACTTAGTTTGCATGGTCGGAGCTTTGATTTTATCGAAGTCTCGAATGCCGAGTAAAAGACCGTTGAACCCCAAATATACGGGATGTTCGATCTTAGAGATCAGGTGTCTCATTGATCCTGTACACAAACTTCGTGCCGCTGGCTTTTCCCTCTCGAAGATCTCTCAGCCCGGTCCCGATGCCACCAAGACCACCTGGCACAACCTTGTGCGGATGGGGCTTTAACCAGCCGTCCTGCAGACCTTTGCCTTAGTACCTAGCATGCACGAAGCCAAAGTCGCGACCACTATCGCTTTCATAGATGAAGCTCACGGGGATAAAAGCTGCATCGATCCCAGGCGGCATGTCGAAAGGCACAATCTGGCCCTTCTTATCCGGTTGGGTTTCCATCAAGGGCACAGCAACTACCAGTCTCGATGGGGTTTCCCCGACCGAGGAAGGGTGCAAAAGGTCTGCCAGAGTCTGGGAACTGTCTCCTTGGCAGACAGCGTCCAAGGCATATCGTAATGGAGCTCCTTTCAAAAGGCCTCGGATACTGCTTGATACGGATTGCCCTCCAGCCCGATAGTCAAGTACTGCGTCCCCACAGCTTTCATCAATAAGACTTCGGGTTTGTTCCATACCGCGACCAGCAATGGCTATGATCGGCTGGAAACCGACTCGCTTGGCATACTGGATCGCAAAGCTTCCAACAGCAGAGGCACCGCCCCAGATAACCAGTGGCTGGGGTTGAGGTGTGCCGTTGAGTGCCCAAGGTTCAGGAATCCGGAGTCCACGAAAGACGAGCGTAGCTGCCGTCAATGCAGCCAATGGGATCGTCGCGGCGTCTTCGAAGCTGACTTTCTGGGGAATATGAAAGGTAGTCTCCACGCCGCTAAGAGAATACTCCGCGTAAGCGCCGTAGGGTGCTCCAGGTTGATGCATCGAGGCAACTCGATCACCAATCTTGAACTCCGTAACATCAGGACCAACGGCGTCGACGTATCCGGCAATATCGTCACCGGTGTTCATTGGTGGAGTGCCATGGTAAACGGGAATTTTCCTGTTTCAATGGGTATTAGTGAACAATCTCCTCTCAATAGAACATGGATGTCCCACCAATCTTTGGGATTGCTTCCAGCCACAACGACTTTGATTAAGACTTGACCTGAACCAGGAGTCGGAACGGGCGATTCGATGAGCTGAACTTGGGTGTCACAGTCTACGATGGCTTCCTTCATGTTGAACTCGATGAGACAAGCAGTCGGTTGCTGATTTCCGAGTCAGGTAAGGTGAGTGTGATGAGACTTTTAGTTGTTTGAAAACAAGACCTATGCCAAGAAGAACTGTTGAGTATTATACCTCTATCGAACGAAGTGTGAGTTGCGCGACTTAGTAACGTTGCGGAGTTGGAAGTAATTGATAACGTTGACGCTGCGGAGTTTGCGGATGTTGACATTCTTCTTAGAATGATTTGTCAAGCAGAAAGGTATTTCAACGTTACTCAACGACTTGATCATTAACCTGTTGTGCATGAATTGATATTCAGGCTGCGTTTTCAAGGAAATAGGAGGATGTTGTCAATCATCTGTTCTCTGCCGGCGTTGCTGACAAGCAATGCTCTTTCTGAAAGGCTTTCAGCCTAAGCCAATACCACCCAATTTGCTGCCAAAGAAACTTCACTCTACCTTCCAAGAAAACTCCAGAGAGCATGACCCTAAGCGTTGGCCTCGCAAGTCTCTACAGTCTGATTGCTCCGCCAAGACGATGTCCTGCTTTTTTTTTCTGGGCCGAACTAATCTATCACCAATCGACGCCTTAAACTAGTCGTCTCTTGTTTTCCCATTGAATTGATTGGCGAGTAGAACATGAAACGAGCTCACAAATCATACAGTCATTCCTTGGGCTAGCCTTGAGACTATGCACCCAACACAGGTTGCCTAGTGCTTGAAAACCGTTGATTAGCTTCTGTTTCTCAAGACTCGCTCTCGGATACAAGCCTTGCAAACCAGCCCTAAATCCCAGTAAGAAGTTCTGCTCAGCCAAGCCGAGTCATGCAGTCTGCTGCCAGATACAACTGGTTAGGGCCTGACGGACAAATTAGTCCCGCAATAGGCAGAGCCTGATTTGCCGCACTAAGCGTCCACTCGCTAATGATTTGGCAGTGGACGCTAATGATTTGGCAGCGAACGAACCCCAATCTTAACTGACTTTCGGAAAATTACTGACAGCAGCTTGCTTGAGTGCTCTGGGTTGCCCCTGTCTAGTGCCCTTGTGAACCACAACGCCTGGACTCATGCTGCTTCTAGACCATTGTCCCGTTCCAGTAGAGAACAAGATCGTCGTTGTTAGATCAGGCAGCCCTAGTGCACAGCACCTTGTGCGAGAACACCAGGCCCAGGAGCAAATATGCCGAACTCTGGCTGTTATATCCAGCGACCACAAATGAACTGATCATATGTGTCTTGATCATGAACTTGGACTTCGGGGCTATTGCAAAGACATCCAGAGGTTGATGCATAATTCACGCCTTAGCTCCCGAACCCGATGTTGCAGCGCGTACCCGTCGGCACCTCGCCGTCAGACGCACAGCAACGGCGAACGCAGTGTCCCGAGCGTAAAAATTGCGGCGCCTCCGCGCTAATTAGTGGTCCAACGGACATAGGCGAACGACTGTAGCAATTCACACAGGCGCGTTAATGAACTTGTATTTCATCAATCTTTCCCCTCAAAGTATGGCAAATGAGGCGGTGATTCTGCTTCGACTGCTCAGAAACTACTTCAGTATCGCACGGCATGAAACGTTGGCTTTGATCAGCGATTTTCAACCATCTTCAAATACCAAGCCACAAGCTCAGTTGGTCTCGAACAAAGTTTCCAACTCGAACATTAAGACTATTGCTGACTTTTGTTGATGATCTCAGAGGGCATAACTCGAATGAGCAATAAAACCTAATGGGCGCATTTTCAGATTGTCCCCACTTTGTATCTGTATGTACAAAACTCGGAAAACCATCAATCGACTGGTAGAGGGAAGGTTGCGTCGACCTCGTCAGTTGGATGTCAACGTGGGCGTTTTCGGGGCATTTTTTCGCACGAATGAATTGCACTGTGGGCAAAGCTTTTGGCAAGATGACGGCGAACCATGAAGCAAAAAGCATCCGATCATTGTGGCAGATCGATCCGTCTGCGGCATTGCCATGCCACGAGAGAGGGAATTCAAGTCGCCTTGTGGTTAATGCGGAATGTTGGGCAACGGCGGCGGCGGCGGCGACTGGCCGGCCGACGATGGCGGCAGCGGGCGCAGCCACCCATAAGTATCCGGGTTTTGGAGGCCGACGCCAGGCGCCAGTCTTGCTCAGCCCCTATTGCTTCTAACCTAAAACCAGAGCTCGGTTTCTTGGCCGTTGCGTTTTCTCCATGAATTGGAAGTGGGCAATCAAAGACAGTGAACTCTAACAACATCACGCAAACATGATCCCTGTCACCCATTTTACAGCAACTGGCCGAGTGAGCCGCGGCGGCATCACCGGCGTCCGCCTGCCTGTCTCTTGAGTTTCCCGAGCTTGAGTTTCCCGAGCCTCGGGGACGACTGCATTTTGTCGAACTCTCCTTCGATTCTGCCTTTCATGTCGACAGTGTTGTCATTATGAGGTGTCTACTTCGAGATGAGCACGATGCGGCGTTAGGCAGTCTGTATCGTAGCATGCCACGACGGTTTGGGGGCGTTCATCCGGCTTGCCCGTAGTGCGTTTTGGTTGTACCGCGGATCTCTGCTAGAGAACAAGCCTGACCATGGTAAAGCGCTAACAGGCGACAGGGGTTTATCGAGCAGACTGGAGGCAGTTTGCCATGAGTCGCGCTTAATTAATTTGACTTCATTACCTATTCGAGTCAAAACCTTCTCTCTTTGCTGGACGACTTGGCGTGTTACCGGAGCGTCGGGCTCGGGTTGGCATCCCACGTTGTCCGTTGCAGCATGTATATAGCATTCAGAATCGCCATCTCTCGGAGGAGCGGTCCTTTTTGGATAGCAACCCACCAGTCGCTCCTTTAGTCAGTCATTCGTTCTCGGTTCCAACCATCACAATGCGTTCTTCTATTTTGTCTCTTTGCGCATTGAGCGCTTCTCTAATCAGCGCGACTCCCGTTGGGCTTGGGTGCTACGACGAGTCCGCCTTCGCGCCCGAGGACATCATCCAGCGTGATGTTCTCATCGTCGGCGGTGGAGCAACCGGCACGTACGCCGCCGTCCGTCTCCGGGACCAGAACAAGACCGTCGCGGTCGTCGAAAAGGCTGACAAGCTCGGTGGACACGTTAACACCTTCCACGACCCTGCCACCGGCGCGCCTCTCGACTATGGTGTTCAGGCATACATCCAGAACGACCAGACCTTGCAGTTCTTCGAGCGTTTCGGTGTCGGTCTGAACGCTTCGGCGTTGTCCCCCTTCCCCAGCAAGATCGTCGACTTCAAGACCGGCTTCGCGATCCCGAACGCGACTGCTGTTGATCCCAACCAGCTGGTTGGACCCCTTGCCAGCTACTTGTTCGCCACCATGAACTTCCCCTTCCTTGCCGAGGGCGCCTACGACATCCCCGACTCTGTCCCTGAGGACCTGCTGTTGCCCTTCGGCCAGTTTATCACCAAGTACAACCTGACTGAGTCCGTCCAGGTTGTCTGGATCTTCGCTCACGGTGTCGGAAACCTCCTTGAGACCCCTACCCTCTACGTCCTCCAGAACTTTGGCCAGCCCCATCTTCTTGGCCTTTCTGCCGGTTACCTCTACGCTCCTGGCGGAAACCAGCAGGTTTTCGACAAGGCCGGAGCTTTCCTCGGAGGTGATGTTCTGTACTCTAGCACCGTCGTTGCTTCCCAGCGTGCCGAGGATGGTGTCAAGGCTGTCGTCAAGACCGCCACCGGCCGCAAGCTTATCAAGGCTAAGAAGCTTCTCATCACTATCCCTCCCACGACCCAGAACCTCAAGCCCTTCGATCTCGACGAGGAGGAGACATCCGTCTTCAGCCAGTGGGAGAACGTCCCCTACTACGTTGGAGTTGTTTCCAAGACCGGCCTCCCCGATCTGACCAACTACGTCAACGTCGACGTCACCGCCCCCGATGCCCTTCCCCAGAAGCCCTTTGTCTGGCGCCTCGAGACCGTTGGCGTTCCGGGATACCAGACCGTCAAGGTCATTGGCGAGCCTGACTCCGCCAAGGCTCAGGGTCTGGTCACTGGTGCCGTCAGCCGCATCAGCCCATCTGTCGGCGGCACTGCCGCGAGCGCCCCGGAGTTCAGCGCCTGGGAGGAGCACTCCAACCTGCAGCTCCACGTCTCCACGGACGCCATCAAGGCTGGCTTCTACAAGAAGCTTTACGCCCTGCAGGGAAAGAGAAACACTTTCTACACCGGCAATGCCTGGTGCTCTGACTACTCCCCTCTTCTGTGGGCTTTCACCGACAAGAGAATCTTGCCTTCCCTTTAAAGCAGAGAACAATGGTTCCAAAGATTATTTTAGTAATTTTAGACACTTTCTAGCTTGACGTTCAAACGCTAGCTATTTATTCTCTAGATGTCAGACAGATAATACAGAAGCAATCACTGTCATAAAAAGCTGTCCGTTATGTGCAACATGAAGGCTCGAAAAAGCTCCGCGTTTGAAGAAAAGTAACAAGCCTTACCAGTATCCTGCTACGAGATGCCAATTATGGAGGATTCAAATGGAAATCTTGAGTCTCACGAATTGCTCTCAAAGGCGGACCTGTTTTGTCGCAGACGAATATTAACGCGTCTGTGCATAAGAACTGTTACTTGCTGCCAAGGCTGAATTCGAATCTTTACTTTGACTGCACTCCGTTCCCCAATAGCTCTCTGGATTGTGGTATGGTTGATTTCAGCTCCAATGTGATAAGTGAATGCATCGTATTTGATGTTGCCCTGAGCTCAAGATCATGCCACACAAAAACTCTCCCTTTCTTCTCAACCTCTATAACGTGGCAATGGTTTCGAGTTTCTGAAAAGAGTAATCTGTTGTCACAGTATCATTTGCCGCGTTGTTGGTCAGTTTTAGTGCTGACTGCGGGGAAATCTTGACGAGAATATGAATACATGTATTTACGACATCTTGCTATGTAAAGCCCGCTGACCTCTAGCCCATTTCTCACATCTTCGGTCTCGGAATTGAAACCCAAAGCGAGTCGCATGTTGCAAGGTCGACTCCATTTGAGTCTTTTATGACCGCCCTGAGGTAGATCCTCTTGCCCTTGATTTCTTTGATCTGCCCCACTGCTAGCACTACGCCTGGTGTCGTCACCGGCTTCAGATACTTGATGTCCATGGAAGCAGTCACGGTGTTCATCCTGAATACCGGGCTATCTCTATCGGTATCCATGTTCCTCTGTATGAGGATGCCCAGGACCTCGTCGATGAGCACTGCAACTATGCCGCCGTGTGCGATGTGTGGGTACCCGTCGATCCCTCTTGAGAGCGCGAACAGAATCGACATTTCGGTGATGACTGATTTTCCAGGCGCCTCATTATGGAAACAGATGCATGTTGGAATCCCGGTTGAGTTGTTCATAGTTTTGCCGAAGAACCTGTCGTGGGGGTTGGTGTTTTGGGGAACTCTGGATGGTGGGATGAAGGTCGTGACGCTGGGGGCGGAGAGAAGGGTGCGACACCATGGCAGCGCCTTGAGATCATCGACGGATTGTGGCAGAGACCCGGGGTCTGCTTTCTTGTTTGAAGTTTCGCCCATCTTGAATGAGACTGGGCTCTCTCGATGACTTCTTGGGTTGTTGGTAAAAGATTGATGAAGTTGAAAACGTAACGACGGGGTATTCAGGCAGGCGAATTGAACCTCGGCACGTCGCGCACGTCCACAATGTTTCACGTGAGTGCCTCATTCGTTATTGATGCTTAGAGCAATAATCTGCATTTCATTATTATTTTCACTTTGAACTAAACGAATCGAAGAAATTTATGGCTTTTCAGTCAGCCACGAGGGATAATCGTTTTACTCACTGTATGCGCTCATACCTATGAAGTCATTCCAGTTGTGGTGAGCGAGACAGGAGCTGATCCCTGTAAAACCTACACCTCTCTCTGAAGGGATGAAGGTTTCCCCCGACACAACCCCTCAATGATGCTACGAATGATGTCGATACATTTTCCTTGCAGAAGTTCTGTTAGTCTCTGATAGGAATTCAAGTCAATGGCATCACTCCTGCTGCTTAATCCAAGGTAATGCCGCCCGTGCCTAGATTCCAGCAACCGCCTAGTGTGTAATAAAACCACTTCGACATCTGTTCGACCCTTCGATGTCAGCATTCAAGTCATCTTCTCAATATTTGTCTATGCTAGGCGTCGGCTAGGTTTAATAGGTGCCGGCTAACTCAATCCGGAGACCTCCGCGTAAACTCCGAGGAACAGCTCCGAGAACCCCACTTGTCCCCGGACAGTCAATGCCAAGAAATTGCAGGCCTTCAATTTTTCATCTCGTCATGTCAAGTAACTTCTAAAATCAACATTGATCGACCTGACACTGAAAAAGGAGCTACTCCTCGCCATCGAACATTCAGATTCATGGTGATATCACATTCCAGCTGTAACATTTCGTGAAGAATTCAGCAGACTCCGCCAGTAGTCCTCCACAATCACCACCTCATTTAGTTGAACATGATCGACGGCAACGTGGTCGCCTACAATGCGGCCGTCTTCGTCGGCACCCTATTCCTCCTCGAATCAGGCGCGGACAAGTTCGTCGACCACACAGCCATTGTCGCCCGACGTACCGGCATCCCGGACACGCTAATTGCGCTCCTGACTGCCGGAGCCGAATGGGAGGAGGTAAGACACGCCCACTTTTCCCGCATCCCGGCCGGCGACGGGCGGTATTTCTGCCCGGTGCTGTTGCATCACGACTGACGTCCTCGCAGCTCGCTGTAGTTGTCAGCGCCTTAGCTCAAGGCCGCGCTCCCTTGGCATTGGGCAACATTGTTGGATCCGCCATCTCCAACATTCTCGGTGCCTTCTCTTTGGGCCTACTCTTCCGCAAGAATGGAGAGCCCATGCAGTTCGATCGCAGCGCTCGTATCTACTCGCTGCTGCTTTTGGGCGTGACAACCGTCATTGCTCCCGTGACTTTCTTCCCCCGCGAAGAATTATGGAAGGTCACGGGCATCATCCTCATCGTCGCCTTCGCCATCTATATCATCTCTGTGGGATGGGCCATTAGTCGCGGATCCCTCACTGCTCCCGATGGCTCCGATTCTGAGAGCGACAGCTCCAGCGACGACGAGCAGCGCGACACTGAAGCCCCTTCAACCAGCAGCCGCCGGAGGTCCAACGGTGAGCAGCAACCGCTCCTGCGTCCCTCCCAGAACTTCGCACGACGAAGGCGCAGCCTCTGGTACCACATCGGGTACCTTTTCCTAGGGTTCCTCACGATATGTCTGTCCGGATACGTCCTATCCCACGCCGCGACAAACATCGCAGACGCCCTTGGAGCTTCTGAGGTTCTCTTCGGCATCGTCGTGCTCGCCATCGGAACTACGCTGCCGGAGAAGTTTGTGGCTGTGCTCAGCGGCAACCGTGGCCACGGCGGTATCCTCGTCGCCAACACCGTCGGAAGCAACATCTTCCTTCTCACGCTGTGCCTTGGCATTGTCATGGTTGGCTCTAGGGGAGAGCTAGGCGCTGCTGGAGGGGTGGACATCGTCGAGCTGGTTGTGCTTTGGGTGACGACTGCAGTCTTTACCATCACCGTGTGGACTGGCGGTCGGTTTGATCGTCTCATCGGCGGATTGATGTTGCTTGGCTATGTTGCGTTCATCGTCGTCGAATTTCTTGTTTTGAGGAAAAACTTTGATCTTTGAAATTGCAGACTAGTACTGCCACGTGCTGGATGTGTCACAGAGACGGCTTGAAAGCAGTCTGGGGTTTTTGTCACATATATCCAAAATCATCTTGAGCTTACGCATTATGAACGCTATGCTTTTCACGCAGGTTCATGTCAAAGTCTTGTAAGATATGTCGTGGGACGCCGGAAGCCCGTTGTCGTTGGGCTTTCACGTACACAATAGCTTCGTCGTTTCGAGGTCCCGAAGACGCCAACCGGCCCGATATCAGGCGCAGTGTAACTGTAATCGACGGTCGCAAAATATGTTTCAAACACGATCTCAGTTCTAAATGCTTTGTGAGTCTTCTTCTCTGGTGGTGTATGATGTCTAGCAGTAGACAAGCGACCGCACTCGCCTCGCAAATCGTTCGTCAGCAGCAACCCAAGCATGCCTTATGTTATAAGTCTTTGGTAGTAACTGTTCGTGAGTCATTCTCGGTCCTAAGGAAGTCATTTCATTGAGCTAACGGAGAGGTAGTACGAAGATAGGCTGTGCTTCGACGCAAGCGAAATGCTCATCAACACGGCACCAACCATCACACAGCGCATTCTACGAGGGATAGAACCACAGCTTCCGCTGGACCGTTGACTGTCTTGGCTACCTCTTGCGCATTTTGACTACCGTGGCTTATTGTAGAAGCCAAGCAGCCTGGCAGTCCCGCCACGCCGTCATGGTGGCAGATTGGCAAGCGTACAAAGCTGACGGTCCCAGACGCGTGCGAAATCGCCCAGACATCATCCCCGCGAATTATACCATGTAAATCCGGAGATGTCTGTGGCCCAAGACTCCCCCCCGCATGCCAATATTCTTGGTCTCTGCCACGCGTGCCCCAACAATGCTTTTTATCCTATAATGCCAACCGAAACCATGCCGTATGGGGAATCGGATGCCTGCTTTCCAAGAACGAGCATTGGCAAAGATAGCCAACGGATTCAACTCCCTGGAGTATATTGCAGGCGAACCACAGGTTTGTTGCTTGGCTCTCAGCCTCTCATTGGAGTCGTACTGCACATATGTCCGTTTCCCTTTCCCCATGGTAGTCTTCTTTGCTCTTAAATACCGTGCATCTTTCCTGTCTGCAACATACTGTCGGCTCGTTTCCTCCTTTTTCGACCCTTATTCTTTCTTTCTTCAAAACCGGACTCATCATTGTGCTTTTGGACTCCCGTACCTGTAAACCGAGCATAGCAGGATTGTCACGCCTTGCCTGGGTATCCAACCATGGCTGGCCTAAGCAACAACGTCGATACTCACATGACTGCCATGTCGGGAGAGAAGGCCACATGGCCCCAGAACTCTGACGCCTCATCTGGTCAAGTCGAAACGATCGAACAAGCACCAGTTTCAGACAATGAGATCGTCGACAAGGCTACTGAGCGCGCGGTGCTCCGGAAGCTAGACTATCGTATTGTTCCAATGGTCATGTGGGTGTACCTGATGAACATGATGGATAGAGGTGAGTTTTCGCCCCCTTCATAATGACTTCGTGTCACTAATTTCCGTGCATAGTTAATATTGGGAACGCCCGACTATTCGGCTTGGAAGATGACTTAAACCTGGGACCCGGACAGTTCCAATTGGCCGTCTCAGTCCTATTCATAACTTACTGCGTGAGCTGGCCCTTGAACCAGACTCAGACGTTCATGTTGGCTAACGGTCATG
Source organism: Colletotrichum theobromicola (assembly GCA_014705045.1). NCBI lineage: Eukaryota > Fungi > Ascomycota > Sordariomycetes > Glomerellales > Glomerellaceae > Colletotrichum > Colletotrichum theobromicola. Next base: position 89,262 of record JABGLZ010000460.1, on the reverse strand, counting down.
GTGTCTCAGCTCTTTGAAGCCCCGTCCAACATGGTAATCAAGCGTCTGCAGCCTGCTCGATACCTGGCAGGGCTGACTATCTGCTGGGGTTTCGTCGCCACATTCAGCGCCTTTGTCAACAACTTCTCTGCTCTCGTGGCGTGTCGCCTGTATGTGTAGTCCCCGGCCTTGCTCAATGTCACCTCGCTAACACCAAACAAAGCCTCCTCGGCCTGTTCGAAGCAGGCTTCTTCCCAGGGGTCGTCCTCTACCTGTCTATGTTTTACAGCCGCCGAAGCCTCGCCCTCCGAATAGCCTACTTCTACGGGACCGCCGCCGCCTCTGGCGTGGCCGGGGGTTTGGTCGCGTACGGCATCAGCTTCATGGACGGCCACGCCGGCTGGCGCGCCTGGCGCTGGATCATCCTCATCAACGGCCTCCCCACCATCGTCACCGGTTGCGTCATCCCCTTCGTCCTGCCCAACAGCCCCGAGACGGCAACGTTCCTCTCGGCCGAGGACAAGCGCAACCTCGTCCGCATCCACGAGCAGCAGATCGGCAGGGCGCGCAACCTGCGCGAGATGGAGTGGGAGGACGTCAAGGACGGCATCAGGGACTGGACGACCTGGGCGTACTGCTTCGCGCTGTTCCCGCTCCTGACCATGCTCTACTCCTTCGTCGTGTTCCTCCCCACAATCATCCACGGCCTCGGCAGCTGGAACGCGACGGAGGTCCAGGCCATGACCGTCCCCGTCTACGCCGTCGGGGCCGTCGTCTACGTCGCGTGCGCCCGGGTGAGTGACCTCACGCAGCGCCGCGGGTACTTCATCATGGGCGCCATCGTCTCCTCGATAGTAGGCTACGGCATGCTCATAGCCGAGAAGGGCAACGCTGTGTCTTACGCCGGCACCTTCTTCGTCAGCATCGGCATCTTCGCTGGGGCAGGCATCTCGTTTGCTTGGGTCCCGACAAACAACCCCCGCTACGGCAAGCGTGCCTTTTCGACGGGGATGCATCTCACCATTGGCAACTCTTCTGGCGTTGCGTCGCCTTTCTTGTTCGCGGGTAGCAGTTTCGTGCCTGGGTACGCGGCGAGTATGGGTATGCTTGCGGTCTCGTTCGCCCTCAACGTGCTGCTACATGTGCACTTCCGGAGACAGAACAAATTGAGGGATGAGGGCAAGATGGACTACTTGATGGACGGCAAGACGGAGGATGAGATTGAGGCCATGGGGGAGAAGAGCCCGCGATTCCGCTTCGCGATTTGAGACAGTACAAGAGATGTTTGATATCAAGGCCATTGACCTGAGGTCAGATCTAAGCATATAGACGTTCAAAGATTAGATCGAGCTACTCAACTGAAGTCAAGATTTACATAATCTTGGTATCGTACACCCTTATCAAATGGGCAGGAGTGCCCCTTAAGTTCCCAGGTGCGCAGATAACCACCGATGATGACTGCATCTTTTCCGACTTTTCATTGCGTTTTGAAAGCACTCCCAATGGGTTGATGATAAGTGGTTATCTCAGCCGTTCCCACGCAGCGGCCGTCGTTGGAAGACAAGATCTGATGGGCGTTGTTCATGTGCCGTTTACTACAATCGTGATCCGCGCTAAGGATAATGAAGCTCGAAGCGAATCTTGATCGAATGAGTTTGCGTTGCTGCTGCTGGTCGATTGCCCTCCAGTCTCCATGTTAATCACACAGGCATGTCGCAGGCTAGCATCTCCAAGCCTGCTCGACTCCTAGTATCCCTCGAGGTGCAAAAGGCTCAAAATACTGATTCCCCTTCTTTTTGTAAGATACTGGACCAGGGACCCCCTGCATGGGGTGCCTTCACCGTTCCTTACACTGCAAACTTAACCCCCCTAGAGACAGTGTCCCAGTCTGGCCTATGCCCACCACCATGTACTTCACACAGCGCCACAGCAGAGGGAAAAGTTCGTAAACACTCGGGACATATCATTATGCTCGCCATCTATGTCAATCTCGGAACACCAGACGCCTCGGCCTAAGTATGCACGTCAAAGTCTAGCACGGAGAGTATCCCTTTCCAACCATCAAATACCAGTCAGCCAGCCCATATTCCTCCTGCTTGCCTTCCACTCGCGCAAAACAAGCTTCACGAGAAAGGTCGCCCCCTCAAATCAGGTCTTCGTGCCCGGTGAAAAGTCCCCGCGAACCCGACACTTCTATCCGGGTATCAATCCATAACAAAAATATGCCGCACATCACCCACTGGATTTCCAATATCCGCTCGAGAGCGTACCAAACTTCGGGGCAGAAGAAGGTATGCGTCGACGAATACACCACCCAAGACCTCAACGCCCCGGACCCTGCAAAGCCTACAACGCCCTTGCTTGTGGTGTTCCATACAGGGCAAGGGCCAACGTATTCTACTAGACGCTACTCGGAAACAATCTGTGTATGTCGATGTATCCGGCAGATCGCGTCTACCCAAAATCATGGTGTATATCAGGGTATTAATCTCGTCATATTGCAGCAGGTGCTCTAAGAATCGCCTCCAGCAGGTCGTGATCGCTGTGCTACCACTTCCCGTGCGTAGAACTCCACCAGCATGGTCGCATAAGCCTCCAGGTCTTCGACTGGGACCGCAAGTCGGAAGTCATTCAACAATAGAAACTGCAGCTCAAGATGGTTAAGCTCGGCCAAAGGAAGTCCGCCAACCTGCAAACTGTTAGAATTTGACTCCCAGACGGCGTCAAGATCGACGTTCACGTACCTTTGCGTATCTAGAGTTGGTGTAGAAGACGTCCGAAAAGAACTTGCTCGCGCAAGTTACGCCCGCAATAATCAGCCGGTGGATATTAAAGCTGTCGACAACGAAGTATGTCGCCGGTCCGGAAGCGCCCGGAGGCGTGGGTTGCGGAACAATGCCTCCGTCGGTAGGAGTCGCCGTCTTTTCGTTCACGTCCTCGTCATCGGCAAGATCCGAATCCGTCTCGTCATCATCTCTCATGTCCACATCTGCAGACTGTGGGCAAGTTGTTGACTGGGAAGTGGGCTGCCTTCGTGCTTCCTCGTGCTTGACCACCATCGCATTGACTCGTTCCGTCATACGGTCGAAGTAGACTAATAAACTCAAAAATACCTCGTAGGTGGTGGGGCAGTACTTGTGGATGCGAGAAAGATAGCTGAGAATAGTGATGGCAGGGATATTCTTGCCGTGGAAAGCAAGGACCGAGGTGCTGAGAGGGCTCATCGGAGTGCCGTTGCCTGACTCGTTATTCTGGCTGGCTTGCTGTTGGTGTGCCACGTTTCGCTGCATGGCATCGTGTTGCAAGTCATTGGTTGTGGTGATTTTCGTAAGGAGAGCGGCTACCATTTCGATGATATCGCCAATGGGCATAGCGCTAATCTCGTACTTCATCTGCTGGAGGGGAGGATCATTCAATATCCCCGGCCCGTTGCCCGTAACCATATCTGCCTTGGCAAGGCTCTGGATGTGTGCCAAGTCGCGCACATGAATCGTGGTCTGGCCCTGAGGCTGCTGGCGAGGAGAGGAGCTATCGGACATGGGGTATGAGGGAGCAGCAATGGCGTCGCCGTCGGAGGCAGGGGAAGGCTGCTGCTGGTCTTGGCGGACGGCCGGAGTCGAGCTCTCAGGTGGGACTACAGCAGCAGCATGGCTGGCATCGCGAGATTCGGTGGCCATGCATGCGGGGCTCTCGGCATGCTGAGGCCTCGCTCGAGTAGGTGAGGAGGACGAGGGGGGTGAAGGGAAGCGAGATGCTCCGGCACTAGGCGGGGCGTGCTTCTCCGGAGGTTCGGCCGAATCCCAGTCGGGGCGTTTTTGACGCGGGGGAGGAGTGTTTGTGTATCTGGGGCTCGCAGAAGGTCTTCTTTGGGTAGCGTCTCTTGAGCGACTGGCAGATCGGTAGTGTGAATCGTGCGAGTGTTGGTGCTGAATGCCAGAGGCGGCGATCATGTTATGGAAGTGGGAGGGATCGGATACGAAGTCACCGATCACAGCAGCCATAGCATCGTATTATTCCAGAGACCCGACTGAATTACGATTAAAGTATTGAAGCGGCAACTGCGGCGGAACTCCTGTTAGCAAGATTGAATCCTCACGTTGTTCTGACGAGGACAAGAAAGAGCAGGTGTCCGTGAAAGCAAACGAAAGGAAGACATGATAATAGGCCGGGTGTTGGATTGGAAGGAGTTGGCTGTTCCGATGGTTGCACTCGTACGATGACGAACCCATGAGGCAAGGGTCATTGTCCCCGAGCGACGGCTTATCTGCGATGGCGCAGATTGGTCGGGCAGGACTGGCGGGACATTGACCAGGGCCGCTGCGCTGCGAGCCCACCTTGGAGTTAGGCGAGCAGCATCGGTCGTCAGGCAGCCGACGAAGCTGGAGAGCAAGCAAGGCTCTTGCCCGACGACATAACGGAGCTTCAGCTGCCATCAAGCCAGCAGGCCACAGTCTCGTGCGCAGGTACGATCGACGTCACAGTTGCGTGCGTCAAAAAGGAGAAGACGATAAGGAAAGGAACCACGTGCGATTGCGATGGCAGGGAAGGTGACGGACATGAAGAAAGCGCGGCGCAGGCGAACAATGCAAAAGCACTCACTCACCTATGTCGTCCAACGAGGGGGAGAGGGGGCCCGTCGACAGGCGATAATTCTAAATGGTATGGATAGATGTAACGGGAGGCAAGAGAGTCGACGCGATATTCCAGCGGCGTGTCTCGGTGCTATGTTGGTGATGGAGAAGAATTATTGGACCAGGTGCAAAGAAGCAGCAGGGTCACGACTGGTGCGACGTCGTAGTAGACAGAATGTTGAGGGGTTTAGGTCGGATCGGGAGTTCGAACGCGCTCAATAGACAGTCGAAGCCAGTGCCGAGCTGGAAAAGGGCAGGCACGGGGGCGTCGGGTCTGAACAAAGGACGAGGGCGGAGGAGGCGGCGATGGCGATTATCGCGGGAGGAGAGGGGAAAATACCGTGTCGGGGCTCGTCTGTCGGACGGTGGACTCGGCGAAAGTCGCGATGCTGTTTCTGTTCCGTTTCGCAAAGAGTGTGCGATAAGACCCGAAGAAACACACAGGAGCAAGGCGAAAAGAAACCCTCCTTCTTGGATACCGGAGTACGTCAGGTCTGGTGGTAGACAAGACGATGTGAGAAAAGGTAGGTGGACTGGAGAAGAAGTCGGGGGAGGATGGCAGATGGATGGATGAATAGAGAAAGCGGGCGGTAGTAGGTGGAGGAGGACGTGGACGGAGGGACGGTTGGATACCTAAGGTAAAGGTACGTTGCGGGCGGGAAGCTGAAGCAGCAAGAGCGACCGCAGCAGCGACGACCGACAGCAGGAGCAGGTGCGATGCGGTGCAGTAAGGTACCTCAGCTCTACCCTTCACGTTACTGGGGTGGGAACACTGTAAAGGTACAACAGAGACGGCTACAAAAAAAATGGATGGAGGGGAAACCACGTCTGTGGCCTGTGCCTGCCCAGTGCTGGTCGCTAGAAAACAAGAGTGGATGATGGGCCGGGCTGGAACTGGGACTGGGAGCCACCCGCCGCAGAAGCGCACAGGCGTTGGGTTGGGCTGGACGGTTGGTCTGGCTCTGGCGCGCCGCGTGGGGTCGCTGTGAGTCGTGTCGAGCGGGTTTGGCTTGTGAGACTGATGAGCTTGTGTGCTTGTGCAGCGTTAGGCTGGTGTTGTTGTTATTCTTCTGTCCTTCTCTGCTTCTTCGGTCCTGGAATTTGTGGTGTATATTTCTCCTCTCACAAATATTACGTATATAGCATATGATGTTTCATCAAAGAAGAAGAACAGGAGGAGGAACAAGCAGAAGTACCCGTACGAGGCGAAAACCAACCCTGGGGGCGATTGGCGGTCTGGTGGAGCCGGATGAGGTAAATGGCGAAAAGTGGCCGTCCCAAACAGAACAGGATGAGCAGCAGCGAGACTCGTGTCCGTGGCTCATGCGACTCGCAGCGTTTGTGTTGTGTTTGTGTGAAATGACTTGTACAGCTCACAGCTCAGCTCTCTTGATGCTGGAGATTGCGATGTGCTGGTGCAAGTGCAAGTGTAGGTGTAGGTGTGGTGTAGGTGCAGGTGCATGTGTTGCGCTGGACTTGCAGGCCAAAGTCGCGGTGTCTGTGTTTACCCTCTTGAGATCTGTGTTTTTTTCTCCGTAGTAGCTTTATTTAGCCACACTAGATTTCTATCTCATAACCCAATACTGGAAAGAGAGTAGCAGCACTCAGGACTATCTGTCACTGACCATCTATCTCACCGTCGAGGGGAATAGCCCGTGATGGAGGAAGGCGTGGCGTGGCGGATGGCGAAAGTTGGGAGCCACCCGAAACATCTGATGACATAAACAGGCGCTAGCCCGCCCCCCAGGCCACATCGCTGCAGCCACTCACAGGCCGCGCAACACCATCACCGTCCCAGGGTCCTTTTTTCGCTCGTGCAATCCCTGCTTCTGCGTGCCTCTATGTGCCCCCTTCCTGGAACTCTTGGCTGCCCAGTTCCCAGTTGGCGGGCCCAACCGAACTCAGCACTGCCTCTCTCCGCCTGCTGCTGCTGCTGCTGTTGCTTCACAAAATGACATGCGCTGCATCTTGTACGAATACCGGAGATTGGGACATTAAATCTGGCGGGCAGCCCCAGGGGCCGGACCTTGCTACTCGTGTTGACAATCTTGATGCGCGATGGCGATGCTTCCTGACGTAACGTCAAAGGCAATTCGCCAATCCCCCCATCTAAAGCTTTCACTCCCTCCAGTTAGTGTTATGTGCATCCACAACCGTCTCTCCGTAAATGCATGAGATTGACAGCTCGCAGATGTCCAAGCAGACCGACCGACGCTCGGGAGTCCGAGCCCCCCTCATGGATGCTCATGGATGGAATCAGGGAAACGTGGAGGGGGAACACAGATGCAGAGACGCAGGAGCTGAAGTTCCCAAAGGATGCGCCAACAGTCGTCGTTTGGATAAGCGATAAGGTGCTTCGATGCAGATGCAGCAACAACGTCTTCAAATCACCTTACAAAACCAAAACCATAATCACGACACAAAAGCAACGCAACAGCCCACCGCCAGTCACCACAACTTCCATGAGCCATCCCATCCCATCCCATCCAGGGCGCCGGCGAGGGAAGGTGTGCTAATCCTGCATTCTGACTGGCCGCCCTGATAAGTGATAACGCTGATAAGAGATTAACGAGCAAGGATTGTGGAGAGAAGGCAGCCCCGGGCAAGGGAGCCTCGACTTCACATTTGGCATCTCATCCTTCCCAAGCCCGTCCTGCGTGCCATTCGGAATAGGTACGTACCTACGCTACCCTAAGGTACCCTGCACCTTCCCCCCGCCAGCCCTGCCACCTCCCTTTCCACGCCGCATGCGCGCCCAACCAGTCACTTCGCAGGTGGCAGCCACCATTCCAGTCCAAGCAGGCCAACTGCCTGCCGCAATGCGACCCCATCGCAGACCACAATCCACCATGAACCCTCGCAAGGTGAACAAGACGGAAGAATTCCACTCCACGAGGGGTTCCCGATGGCCCATGGATCCATTCTCGGCGCCATCGCGAACCCTTCAGAACACACTGGCCACTTCCAATTACCGGAATTTCTTCGATGCCATCCTCTTCCATGATTCCATCCCCGCCATCCCTGCCGCCAACACCTGATGTCGGCCGAATCTGGAACCTCACTTCCGCCAAATCAAGCAGACATCTCTCGTCAGTCTCCATCACGATAGAGCCACAGCCTCGCTTTTGTCTCCTCTTTCCCCCCTTGAGCGCTCGCTCTGGCCATTAGACATGGCTTCTCCAGAATTTCCAAGGCGCCCGCCAACAAACCGGGACACGTCGTGGCATGGACGCGACGCTACCCAAGGAACGCAGTCTTCGGATCGCAACATCACATCAGAAAATAGAAACAAGCCCAGACCTGGGCCTGTCCCCCCGTCCCCCGTCTCCCGGCGGCGGCTCATCAGGTACCCGTCTCTCCCGCCAAACACCCGCTGTTGGACGGCACATACAGACACAGCACCACCGCCTACTAAGTAGACTGGACATTCACCGGCAGATGGGATGAATTAGCTAGCAAACGGCTTGCTGCACTGTCAGATATGGATGTCACTGTTGAGAAATACCGGCAAGCACGCTACGCCGGCCAACTTTGCGCTCGAATCAGGCACCTAGTCATCCGTCCTTCACTGACCTCATTGCTGACTGACAACACCATTAGGGGGACCACCCTAAGAAACAAGCTTTCATCATTGCCCATCCCACGCCCGCGCGCCCCGGCACCTCCAGTACAGCAAACCCATGTCTCTGCCCGGCGCCTCTCCATCTCCCGCCTCGAGCAAACCCCCCTACCGCCGTCTATCACGACCCGGCCAATCCACGGCGTCGACTCCGGCACGGGGTCCCTTCTACTCGAAGAAGCCCTACCCACAGCTTCACCGCAATCACCCTTGGAAATGGGGATTTCATGCCGCACAGTTGCCAGATATCGGATATCGTGGCACCCCAGGCTACCAACAACCCGTCCCACGTTTCGATCCACAGGCCCATCGCCTTCCCAATCCTTCACCGACGGCCAGATACATGACACACCTCGCCCTCATCGCTCATCAACGCCTTCACCTTACATCAAACATGCCCAGAAGACATCGGTCTCAACAACCCAGCTCACCTCCTAACCTCTGACGAAACCAGTGACCCGGATGGCGTGCCTTCCAGCAAGTCGCCGCGCCTATCGCTACTGTACACCAGTTGTAGGTTTACTCCAAGTCACCACGTCGCAGTCACCATCGCAGGTCACGGCCAGAATAAGAATCCAGCAAAGCACCGCGGGCACATCGTTCCCTTCCCCGTCCACCCCGCATCGCTCTGATTTGCTCCCGCCCTTCAGCACCCGCAGAACCGAGCCGCGCTAAAAAGGCGTCCCTTCACCGCCTCGAAGTCTATCTATCCGCTTGTCAGACGGGAATATCGATTTGGACTTTTTTGCTCACCCTGCATCGTGCATACAGGCGCCGGGAGCGCATCGCGTGCCGTGGCTTGCAAGCCCCAGATTGCGTACTGCAACATTACCTCTCACGCGACCTCAGGACCTTATCATCCGTTTCACGAAGAGCCTTATCGGGGACAAGTTGATAACGTCTGATCAGCCGTGACATTCCCATGCAATGTTCTTTTTTTGAAGAATCTCGTCTTGCGGGTAATCTATTTATTGTACATTCAAAGCTCGTCGCCAAGTCTCGAGTCGCCTCGGCATCTGCTCGCAGGCTCGTTCATAACTCATGGCTGACCAGCATGCAAAACGTCTCTCTCTCGCCTGTCTCTTGACGAAGTGTGTCGGCCATCAGTCTCTGCCGCGACATGCTGCTCTTCCCTTCCTCCAGCTTCTCGTCACCACGTTCAGTGCTTCACCTTGTAGTCCTCGTCAGGCAGGTACAGATGTCTCTGCGCACCCTTGGCCGTCAGGACGACCATGCGAATGACACCGCCGGAGCTGCCGTCCCACTTGATAGCCTCCTGCAGCGCGCCCTTGACGAAGTCGACGGCATCCTTCTCCTCCATACCTTCCCTCCAGTTGGCGTCGCAGTATCCGTAAATGTAAGTCGAGCCGGAGCCGCCGATGGCGTACGATTGCTTGTGTAGAGAACCTCCGAGAGGGATGGAGTAGACCTGTCCACCGTGGCGCTCGTCCCAGCCAGCAATGATGAGACCAGCACTGTTCGAGTGAAACGTTAGCGTATGACCATATCCTCCATTGGAAACTTTCAGGGAGCAGCAACATACGTCAGACGGTCCTTGTTGGCGTAGCAGATCTCCTGGAAGATGGCAGCGGCCGTTTGCGTCATTGGGGCCTTGCCGTTGCGCATGGCGTAGAGACCGAGCTGGTACTGGACAATGTCGGCGACAGCCTGGGTGTCGGCGGCAGAGCCTGATCTGCAGCACCAGATGGTGTCATGGACTTGTGTGAGCTTGTCGGTGACTCGGTTGGCGATGTACGCGCCCGTCGTTGTTCGGGAATCAGCGCCTGGGAGCAGTGGCATGTCAGTCTTCTTGTCGTCTCGTCGCTGGCGGAAATGGCAACAATGTCCCTGTTACTGGTGACATACCGAGGATAACGCCGTCCTTGAAGGTGACTGCCATACTGCAACATCGTTAGGTCGAGGTAGTCGTGATGCGGGAGCGAGGGGTAGCTTACATTGAGGTTCCGAGGCTGGAATACGTCAGCGGGGTCCCGTAGCTAAACATCATTCCATTGCCATCACTTACTTGACCTCTCCCTTCTTTAATCTCTCCATGTCGACGTGGATGCCATCTGATCGAGGTCAGCGCCATTGTCCTGCTTGCTTGCCTTTGCAACACCCCACGTTTCCCAAGAAGTAGGTCCCGCAGCTGCTTGCATTCATCCGGGGTGACTGAGGGGAGCTTGCCGTACCTTCGTTGAGCATGCCGGTGGTGGTGAAATCCATCGTGAATTACGCTTTGTCGGTCGTTCGTGGGAATTTTTCGGTGAGAAGGGGCGGGTTTCGGTTGGGGAGAGAGGTTTTGTTTGATGTGGTCGTCGGTGGAAAGGGCGGCGGTCGTTGCTGAGGGAAGGCTGGCTGGAGCTCGATCGAAGCTCAGGCAGCTCCAGACACGCGTTGGCCTTGCCCGCCTGCGGCTTGATTGCATGTCACGTGATATGATGACATAAGACAATGGCAGGAGCTCTGTACCATGATGAACATGGCGGTTATTAGTAAATGCAAGTTGAAATATTATTTAGATGTTACTCAATTGAATTCACGGACGCCTTGGTAAATCCTACTCCACTGTACTTCTTGCCATTTGCGGGCTCGCGGTTTTCAGCTGAGGCATCTACTGCGTAGTGATGTTGATATTCTCATGGCATCGCCCCACGCGTAGGTTGCAGGGATCAGAAGCTACCTTAAGCAACAGCATCAAGTGCGGCATCTTGAAATGGGTATATAATTCTGGTAAATCAGTGCTGGCTGCTATGATGTTCACACGACGCCTCATGCCGGAATCAGCTTCAGCCAATGCGCCCCAGATATCAAGGTGGCAGCGCATCAGCCAAATGCCATGTACAAAAGTGGCCCGGCAGACGTCCTCTTTTTACGCAAAATATTCTAATATTGGACAACCTGATTCCAAACGCCAATCTGTACCTTCTCGCTCGCCGTCAACGCGATCAACCGCCCTTGGTCAGCCTGCGCAACCAGTCAGCATGAGTCCATAACACACAAAGAACCCGACAGCCAGCAGCACTTACCCGTCCTTCTGCAGCTCGATGCTCGCCTTCTCGCCGCCCTCGGCCTTCTTCTTGTCCTCGTCGCCGCACCCGCAGTCGTAAAAGTCGCCAATCTTGTTGCAGTCGAAAATCTCCTTCTTCAACCTCGTGTTAACCTCGTTGTGCACGAAGCAGGCCCAGCCGGCCGCGGCGTTGCGGCTGCTCGTCTGCGGCGGGTACTTGGCCAGCAGCTTGCGGAAGTGGGAGGCGCAGTCGCCGCAGGGGTATAGCCTCGCAAAGAGCTGGATGTACGTCTTGAGCGCGAGGGAGTCGTCGGCGGTGGGCTTTTCGGGGAAGCGGGCCATCATCGTGTGGAAGAGCTTCCACGAGGCGCGACCGAGCTCGGCTCTGCGAGAGGGCATACGATGTCAGCCATTTCTGTTTCATTCAGGGACCGGACCGGCCGGGTGCTTGCAGATTCGCTGAACCACGGGACAGATCGGGGGGAGGAGAGGGGAAGCTTACTTTGCCGTCGCGTTCTCCAGCTTGGGCGCGATGGACTCGCCGGAGAGGATGCTGTTAGAGATGTGGCCCAGGTCGGGCATGTCGGCGCTCGAGGAGACACTGTCGCCCTTCAGGGGCGCTGCGGCGGGGGACGGGGCATCGGGGGTGCTGCCGGAGAAGAGGTAGGAGATGCTGAAGAAGGCCACGACGGCCAGGAGGACCATCAGGGAGAGGTGCTGCCGCCTCGCCATTTTGGAAGGTGTCGAAATGCGTCTGTATTCAGAGATACATGCGAAAAAGAGCGGAAGAAGATCAAAAGGTGGGCGTAGGGGGAAAAGAATGGAGGGACACACACGAACCTCCTTATGCTGGAGGATTCGGACGGATCGCCTTTTGGGGGTAGCTTTGTCGCCTGGCTGCGCGGAGTGCACCTGGATAAGGTGCTTGCCTGGGTTTGAGTGCTTCAACTGGCCGGATGGCACGTCCACTGATGACCCCCAAACTCTACGGATAGAGGGACCGACCTGGACTGGACCGACGGCACGGAGGGTGGGATATTTGGTCGGCCCACGGCACAGGGGTTCATCGGACGAGCCTATTTCCCTGCGCCAATCCCATCGCCGCGGTTTCTGCGTTGCGCCACCAGTCGCGTACCCAAAAGTCCCCCGATGCAGGTGGCTTGATGCATCCTGTCAGGATTTCTTTGTTCGCAGGTGTCCGAGTCTGACCTTGCCCATTGTTCTGCTCCCCTCCTCCAGCGACGTTCCCCATCTTTACAGGAGGGACAACCGCTGAATCGCTGTAAGATCAAGGGACCGCCAGCCCTGTGGAATCCATGGCACGTGCGCAGGTGTAACCCCTTAACTTTGATTCAGGTGCACTCCACTTCCGCCCCTGACAGCCGCCTTAATTGCCTCTAACCTTCTCCAACGCTGCAGGAAAAAATCCACCAAATAAATCGCCTGCCATTTCTGCCAGGGTGAGGCCATTCCGAGATCCGAGATGGAGGGGACATCGACTCGTTAACTTATCATAATCGAAGCAATTCCCAGCGTGAATGTCCATCCATAACCCCTAAGAGTCTTCCTGACTCTACAGAGACAGCACCTATCAGCACTATCATCTTATTCGCCGACACCAGTTAGTGGCTCTCAAACTGCAAAGGTGGGCAGCTAATACGAAGCTAAACACGACCAATCTCAAGCAAACGAATCACCTTCAACGAGTTGCAGTCCGATGTGAACACGGAAGATAATGATTGATCACGCAGTAGTCGCGTAATGCCTCTTTCACGGTGCATCTGTCACTTATCGGCCATTCCGCTCTCGTGAAATCTATGAAGTTTTGCCATCCTCGCGGACACTCCAAGCCAATCAGAGGGACGACCACCCGTAAGTACCTCATTAAAAGAGAATCACCTCTATTATTTTTAGCGGTCGTCACCGTCGGTATTATTATCGTAATATTTGCTGTCTTCGTGCTCCTTACTAATGTTGTCCCTAAGATCACATTCCGCGAATAACTTACAACTGAGCACGATGCTGTATTTTGACGTCTTGCAAAGTACAACGGTTGTATACATTTATTGGGAACGTTTAACTTAAGCATTGACACAAATTTCATGAACATGGGTAGTTGAGACAACTCATCCAGAGGATCTCGTGATACCATCAAGGGACAGCCGAAAACAGTCGGCATATGCAGGCCCAAGAGACCTATGACGGACATCGCGAGGATCAATCGCCGCGATGGGAGTCAAAGTTGGCCAAGGCAGCAGGCAGCGATTCTTCGTAGAATGGGACAAAAGTATTTAAGCATGTGATTGGTCAAACCTGAGTACAATGAGACAAGGCTGACGACGAAACACTGGGTGAATTCTGCGAGAGTTGATGAAAACATACCTACTGACTCCGCATGTTGATCTTCTCCTCTCTTCCTCCGCAATGAATGTAGCGGGTAGTTCCGGAGAGTTGTCTCATGGGATTGACGTGTGCGGCATGTGAGACCAACGCGCCGAGCCGTAGCGTACCCCATGGGGGAGGCTGATCTCACCGTCCTCCGAGACAAGGCACTCTTGCTTCCTGAACATGAAGAACCACTCAGATGCGTTCTATCGTAGCCATAACCTGTAAGGCTCTGTGTGAGACAACAGCGATGCTGGATTACCATTTCCAAGGCTACCTTGTGTACTATAATAGTTCAGGTTTGCCAACATCCTCTTGTCCTGGATTGGAGGATGAGATTCATAAAGCTAGAATCGCATTCGGACAGAGGTCCAGGCGTTTCCCATGAATAAGATGATTGCGACGCCCCAACTTGCGGGTTGGTTTTCCAGATATTGACCGAGCGAAAACAGAATTACTTTCTGTGCCCTATTCCGTCTACTTGGGGGTTCCAATGTCAAGACAGACACCAAAAGGCTTCGCCCAGAGTGCCCCTTCAGCATGAGAATTTAATAAGACTGCAACTTGGCATTAATGAGACTTTCTTCGCAGTCTCTTCTTATTGATCTCTAATCCTGTTACTCCACTTTAGTGGTGGTGAAGGCACCATATGTTAGTCTGATTTACGTCAGCCGTGACCAGTCTCACTTCTAACAATCGTCCATATCAGCTGCAGAGATTTGCTGTGACAATTCAGCGTCGTTGCACCAGACAAAATGGGGTAGAATCTGATATGACCGAACAAATCATGTGAGGCCATGTACTCAAAGTAACCGGTCATATATGTTCATTGTATCGTTCATCCACACCTAAGCTGAGCGAACTTCCGGAAAACTCTTGTTTGAAGAAGCCCATTTGGATGATCTGTCTCTCGCAACGCCTGGCTACAGAGTGATACCCTGCCTTGGCTGAGCTATTTCGACAGAATGCCGTTCCCGAATATCAAGTCTTGGCCCCTTTTCTCACCTAAGCCAGCTTAGCTTGTGTTGTAAGTGTCTAAAGCACGGTTATTCAGGCATGTTTGCAGAGATCACAAGTCACCACGACGTCTCTGCCACACTTGTCGTCGAGGCTAACTTTTTGGGCCAAAGTACAAGATATTCCACTAAAAGTCGCAGCTGTCTCAGCTTTACTCGAGATACATGCAGTGACACACAATACCTACCCACCCCAAGTATAGCACCCTCACCATCCTGTACCTATACGAGAGATCTGAGAAGACTTTTGATGACCTATTCCGGTTGAGTCTGCGAGCTGACAACATTCTTGACATCGGGTTTTCTCACGAAAACGCAAGGCAGACTGCAACGTCTCCGGTGATCGAAACCAGGTTTTCCCGAGCAAATCTACGTAGATTGAACTCAGTGAGATGTTCCTGCGACAATGGCGGGCCTTCCAAGTACCATACAGGAGAATGAGCTTTACCGCGGTTTTCAATATAAATACCGTGTGTTCCTCGCCCTTCTCCTTCACATCTTCTCGTCTCAAACACACACACACTTGAACACAATACTTCACCGTCTATTAAGAACTTGAATCCAATACGTCCAACAAACCATCCACAATGCTCTTCACCAACATCCTCCCCACCACCTTCGCCATCATCGCCGTCCTGGCGCTCTCTGCTCTCGCAGCACCCGCCCCTGAGGCCGTTGGCGTTGAGGTCCCAGTCGCCGAAGTCGTCGCTCGGGAAATTAATGATCTTCCCACCCGGGACGTTGAGGAAGTCGAAGCCCGAGACTTAGAGGACCTTGAAGCCCGCCAGGCCAACACTGTTACTTTACAGCTCTTCGGCACAAACACGTGCAACTCGGGCTCCGGCGGGCCCCATCGAACCTCAGCGCTGCCGCAAGTGCAAGTCACTTGGCAAGTAATACAAGCCAATCGGCCAAGTTGACGCTATCACCACTACCCAAGTAAGCAATTTCATACCCCTCGATTGAATTATTAGACTTGATATCTTATATAT
>JABGLZ010000460.1:61498-73569 GCA_014705045.1 Colletotrichum theobromicola | reverse complement strand
CACTTATCCTACTACGTGAGGGTATAAGTAAAGTAAGGTAAGGGGGGGGGGGCTCCTATTTCAGGTTCCCCTTAGGGGGCGTCTATTACGTAAGAATTAACTTAACTAACTTACAAGTTAGCTAAAAATCAAATCCCAGGGGGAAAATCGCCAAGTTAACAAGTATGAGGGGCAAAATTGATTTGATTGCACTTGCGGCAGCGCTGTCGAACCTACAACCGGAACCAGTGTGTTACGCTTGCGGCTCACACTCGCGGAATCAACCTGATACGCGGACCTTGCTTCAGTAAGATACCTCATTGAAAAGAACAATTTGTTAACTGACGCTGACAATCGTTGGACAGTTCATATTTACGAGGATGGCACTTGTGGCAAGAAGCCGAGGACTTTCAGGGGTGGATTCTGTCTCAACACTCAGACGCAGCCTCGGTGGTCTTTCAAGGTTGTGTGCTAATTTGGATCATGGGGAAGCCTGGTCACATTCCATAGCGGTATTCTGAAGGCGACAGATGCACGGAGGGTTTCCTTTCTAAAGGTTGCTGAGTCTGTCAGCTCAGCTTCCACCGTTCTTTTTCCGCAAGCAACTCAAATCAGATGGCCATCAAGCATTCTTTTCAAGTAGCAGAGAATCCAACACACTCATTTTATAACCTTCTGGGAGAGAGATGATGTTTGTAATTCGTCGCGCATTGAGAGGTGAGCCTGTCAGGAAAACGGTTATAATCCAGATCTGACGAGATCTATGAAGGGCGTATCTGGAAAGATAGGGGCGGGGTTTTATCAAGGTAGGTCTGTGCAAAAAGCAAACTCGAATTCTGGGGGGACTGCTGCTATTTCTATCTCTAAAGTCCCTGGTGATCACATCCTCCTGCGCTCCATTGCAACGAGCGTCTAGGCTTGACCCTCTTGCCCATTCCTCTTGGCCATGTTGGATGCCACAGTTGCCCTAGGCCTTAGGGCAGTCCATGTTAGACTGGTCGACGCCGAAGTAGTAAAGGCCCTGCTCATGGTTGCCGTAATGAATCCACTTGTACTTCGCCTTATAATGAACGTCTCGCAGATGAAAACGGAGCTCGTCCTCTCGGGACTTGACGACGGTGCAACGGTTGCAATGAAGACGCTTCTGACCTCTGTTTCCGTAGACGACCGCTCTCGGGGGAACGTAGTCAAGGAGCGGGAGCGGGTAGATGACGCCGGGAGGGGCTCCGGCCGGGGGCGCAGGAATAGGGAGGGGTTCCGGAGGATCGGGCCTGTCAATCCCGTTGCTGCCGGCGTGGCAACCGCGGGTGCCCGTGCGATGGCGGCGGCTACGGCCATCGATGGGGTGTCCTTGGTAAGCGGGAGGCGCGGCATTGAGTGGGCCGTTGTTCATGGCAGCGCTGTTGATGGGGCCGACGTTCGTGGGAGGGGCGCTGGTGGCGACGGTGTTCAGAGGAGTGCTGTTGACGTGCGCAGCATTGGTCGGGACGATGTTGATACCATAAGACGAAGTGCCGGCGAGGGCAGTCTGCATGTCGGCAACGGGGGCGGCGTGGGTGGGGTTGTTTCTCGGAGCAGCATTGTTGAAGCCCGTCGAATGCATGTAGTTGTTATTTCCCATTTGGAAGTTGTTGGTAGCAAAGCCGCTGGCAAGGGAGGAGCCAAATCCTCCAAGCTGGCCCATGGTGTTGTCGCTGACGTAGTTGGGAACAACCGGGAAGGGGATCGGGGTAGGAACCGATCCGGTTGGCTGGAAACCGAAATCCGAGAACATCTCGGGGTCGAGCTGGTCATCGCGCGCTTGGGAGTCGGGGTGAACGTGCTCGCCGGTAATGTTGTCACTGGCGGTGTTGATACCACCATCCTCACGGCCCTGGTCGGCGATGATAAGGGCAGCCGTGTCGGAGACGGCATAATTCTGATCGATCATATCGTCACCATCGTCTAGAACACCCTCCGGATAAGCCAGTTCGGGCCTGCAAGTCAGTCAGTCCAGGACATAACGAGGGGATGTTTGCAAGCGACAGGGGCTCACGGGACGTACAGGAGGATGTCCTCCATGCCGCTGTGGTCTTGGAAGCAGGAGTCTACTTTCACAGTTAGCACCAGCTGCGATCTTGTGGTGAATAGATGCATGAAAAAAAAATGAATCCCACGCGAATATTTATGGGATATCATGAAGCACTTACCACGATCGTTCATCTTCGTTTCGGCTGACTCTGAGGCTGCCTGGGAGTCTTGGGTCGTGGTGTTGGGTAGCAAGGTACAGTAAAGCTGGCGATGGTGAGAGGAAGAAAAGTCTCGAGGGAGGCAGAGATTTCTGAAATTTTGAAATTGTTTCGTTTGTGGCCTTGATTATGTCGTCGAGGGCAGGCTTCTGAGGTGCTGTGCGGCTGGTGAGCAGACTGCGGCTTTGAAGCTGTCCACCAGCCGCATGCCATGGCGTCTCGAGCTTGAAGATAGCATTATTCAAGTCTTTGATGGGTATTCATTCTGTGAAACCGCTCTTTCTGGTGCGCAACTGAATCAAACTTCACTTCACCAGGTCGTCAATAAACATCTTTGGAAGATATGTGTATGTTAAGAGTCTGTTGAGGTTCGGAAGAAAACGAGGCATTTCCACCGCCCTCGTCAATGAAATAGCCGATTTGAAACAATGAAACAATCTATTTTAGATCTAAATTCAAAGCTTCAGAGCTCATTGTCTTTGATTCCCTACATCCAGGCAGTCATCAATCTCTGTTCCTCAACATCTTGCCGTTCGATTCGTCAGGTTCATCAGAAGCTTTGGATGGGAAGGTTGATGATAATATGAAGTCTTGGTAGTAGAAACCACTGTACGTCTTCGACACACTTGTTGCCAACATAGAAGGCCACCCGCAGAAGCTTCCGGACCGGCCCGGAGGCAGCCCGGAATGGCAGTGGGTCTCTGCCGAGACACGGAGCGAATGGCCGGGCTCTCGGATCTTGCAGAAACAATCGGTGGCGGTGAGTGCCCCACCATCCTAAACGGGCAAGACATAACCTAATTGCGTACGCACCTCAGTTATACGTACCTAATTAGGTGTTCTAGTCTTGGAAGACGGGCCCCTCGGCTTCCAGAACGCAGGTGTCTCTCCACATAAGATTTTACGTACAGGCAACCAACATGCAAGGTTGGAAGGCTCGTGATGGTGAAACATGTGCTGATGTGAAGGCAAGCCGGGTACGACCGGTCAGCTGCGGCCAAGCAGGCTCAGCAGGGACCAATGAGCCAAGTGGCAGCCAAGATGACAAGCTAGCCCCGGCTTCGGCACATTCTAGCCGCACCTTACCACCGAATCTTGACCAAATGACGTCAGTTACCAATGCCAGCTGGTTGATGCTTGCGACGCTTTGTTGATCGCGAGCTTGGGCTCTCTTTTTTTTCTGAGGTGCTTTCTGTTGCGGGCTTTTTCGTCTTTCCTCTCAGTGCAGCTGGCCTGTGATAACCTTAGACCCCCCTCCCCCTCTGCTCCCCTCCCAGCCCCTCACCTCTCTCTTTACCCCCCCTGGTTGCCTCCCCAGCCAACACGAGCCTCTTCTTTTAGGTAGATGCAATCTCTGCAATCTTTCCTCACTTTTACCTACCTGCTGTCCTACAACCACGCCGTTACTGGTGACATTTGACACCAAAGACAAATCATTCTTACTGCCAGACAAACGCCCGCCGTTGAATCACCTTGCTTCTAGGTTTTGTCGCACAAATTAAGCCACAACCCCCCGTCACCTTACAGGCTTATTATCAGCCAGCTCCCTGAAAGCGGAAGACACGGGCCAGATGCCAAGCTTTCTGGTCCACTGAAGACATCATTGGCACGCGGCATTCTCAGCCCAGCACGCCCAGCAAGGTTGCCATCCCCAGAACCGATCTGCGGTCTTGGCAACGGCCACGACAGCGCTGCAGGGTCGCTACAGGATCTCCCGCCGCTATTATCGATTTTTTCCCTTTCGTTCGTCGGCTTTTTCTTCAGATCTCGCCAGTCTAGCCAACCGCCAGGGTCGTCTTCAAGCCATTCGTTTTTGGCGCCCGATCTTGACAGACAGCTCGCATCAGCCACGACGCCTGCTTTGACCTCGGAAAACAAGCTTATTTCCGCCCGCATCGCTTCTCTGTGTCTGTCATCCCCGCCGCGTGGAAAATGTCGGCCGCGGAAGAGCAAAGGCCCAACGGGCATCCACACTCTGACGGCCCATCTGATGGGCCTGGCATCTCTAATGCGACCGCACCTCTTGAGCAGAGCAGCGAACCTCGCGCATCGGCTGCTCCTGAGCAACAGCCGAACGGTCATGCTCCTAATGGCCATGCTCCCAATGGCTCAGTAGCCGACAGCCCGACGACAAACGGCCATCTACCGAACGGCACGTCGGATGCGACAGACGCCAACGGGCATGCGCCAAATGGAAGCGCATTGAACGGCACCTCTCTGGAAGCTGCCGGACCGTCTGCAATAGCTACTGAGGGCAATGACCCGTCAGCAAACGGTGGGCCCTCAACTCTAGGGGACGGGTTGCGGCAACAAAAGGAGGGGGCTCTCGAGGACAGAATCGAGAGCAAGCAGAATCTCGATGCTGACGGTCACAAGAAACCGGACGAGAAGCCGCATCATCGCTCCAGCAATCTTAAGGAACTCTATGCCGAGAGCAAAGAGAAGGTCAAGGACAAGACCCAACCTTCCGGCGGCTTCGACAAGACCCCGCTCCCAGATGCGCCCCCCGGGTACACGGTGCGATTCATCTTCCACAAAGCGTCGAACCTGCCGGCTGCAGACCTGGGCACCAGATCGTCGGACCCCTACATCCACGTCACACTCAAGGCAGCTGTCCCCAAGCGCCACAAAGAGGACCCAGACCTTACGCATCGCACAAAGACGGAGAGAACGACGACCGAGCCCGTGTGGAACGACGAGTGGGTTGTCGCTAACATTCCTTCCGATGGCTTCATCATCAAGTGCCGGCTCTACGACGAAGATTATCCCGACCACGATGACCGTCTCGGCAATGTCACCGTCCGCGTCCCGTACGTCGGATTGGACTGGAAGGGCTACCCGCAACCAGGCCAAGAGTTC
Organism: Colletotrichum theobromicola; assembly: GCA_014705045.1. NCBI lineage: Eukaryota > Fungi > Ascomycota > Sordariomycetes > Glomerellales > Glomerellaceae > Colletotrichum > Colletotrichum theobromicola. The sequence continues at coordinate 68,503 of JABGLZ010000460.1, read as the reverse complement.
ATTGCGAAGAAGCGCATGGGCAGCAAGCGCGCGTACTTCTTCAAGGCCATCACAAGCCACTTTGACCCTAACGTAGACATGTCGCCGAGGCTTTGGATTAGCATGGAAGTCTTGGGGAAGTCGAATCCCCCTCACGCGCAGATGTATACCGTGGGCCCCACGACCTACTTCAAGCATTTCAGCCCCATGATCGGACGCCTCACCGGTGTCAAGGTCAATAGGGATGAGAATGAGGATGCTCGGTCTGATGAACTATTCGATGAGAACGAGGCCAAGGATAAGAAGAAGACAACCAAATATGAGTATGTTCCCCCCGTGCGTCATCACGAGACGTGTTCGCTGACTGCCTAGCTTCCAATCAAACGAGATGCAACTCTCAGGCCCGGTACCGCCCGAACTCTACCACCGCTACGTGGAGTTCCGGCCCATGATCGGCCTCATGTTCGCAAAGAGCGGCTTGCGAGGGAAGATCCTTAATAAGGCCTTGCACAAGCAACACAACCGTGTCTACAACTTCGACAGCTCGACCGAGTACGGCGTCTTCAAAGCACGGTCCGAGGAGGCAGCCCTCCAATTCCTCAAGATGGTCCACTTTGACGAAGGCGGCCGCATCTTCACATACGTTTTGACCCTCGACGGCATGTTCCGCTTCACGGAAACCGGAAAGGAATTCAGCATCGACATGTTGAGCAAACACACCATGCACAGCGACGTCGAAACCTACATCGCCTGCTCAGGCGAGTTCTTCGTCCGCCGGCTCGAAAAGCCGGATGCCTCGGAGGACCCCGAGCCTAAAGAGAAGACACACCCCTCAGACGAGCTGCCCGGCGGCCCTCCGAACGGTCACCCCCCGCACAACCCCGCTCACTACCAGCTCACCATCGACAACGACTCCGGCACCTACCGGCCCGACAAGTCCATCCTCCCCAAGCTCAAGGAGTTTCTTGAGGCCAACTTCCCCGGCATGGGCATCGTCGTCATGCACTGCGAAGACGAGAAGCTGCAGAAGATGAAGAAGGAGCAGGTCGAGATCAAGAAGAAGGAGGGCAAGATGGTGAACATGGTGCTCAACCGCAGCCCCAGCTCCAGCTCTCTCAGCTCAGGCGAGAGCGAACTGGACGCAATAGAGGATGCGGGGGACCACGGGCACAAGAGCACCACGCAGAAGGCTCTGGACGCCATCGAAGACCCCAAGAGTTTGAAGAAGCTTTTTGGGCACGGGCACGAGGGAGGCGAGAGTTCTACTGCGCCTCCTCCTCCTCCCGTGGCGGCGGCACCTCCCCCACAGACGCAACCGGCCACGGCGGCGGCGAAATAATCAGGATAGACTGGATCTGGAGGCTTCGGATGATATGCTGTTACGGCCTACTTTTGATACCTTTTTGAATTTCTTCGCTATGTTTGGAAATCTGGCGTTGATTGGATCTTCTACCTTCACCCTCTTTAATGCTAGTATTTGGATCAGACGCAGGCAAGTCTGCTGGATCGACTATAATTGATTTGCTTAACCTATTGAAAAAAAGAAAGGTTCAAAATAAAGCGAATGTGTCTTCCTAGTGTAAAGCCTTCACCTCGGCGCCATGGCTGAACAGCTCCCGTAGCTCAAGTCCGGCGCTGCCTGCCCCTCCAAGGCCACCCACCACCATTCCCGCCCGGGCGCGGGAAGTCCGAGGCCATGTTGGTCTCCTTCTGGCGATCGCCGAAGTACGTGTTGGCAGGAAACTTGTTCTGGCTGACGCAGTTGGGGTTGCACTTGTCAAGTGGCCCAGATTTGCCGCGGGTGAGGTCGAGGACATATGTGTCGTCCTTGCAGTCCGGAAGGACTTTGTCACGTCACTTGTCAGCTGTTTCACTGGCAAATGCCAAGATGTTCCCGCCCAAGGAGATGCGAACGAGGTAGGGGAGCTTACCTTTGAGATCGTTGAAGGGAATAGTGTTCAGGTAGCAGTCCTTGAACTGGGTCGAATAGGCCGTGTACAAGCCATTGTAATTCCAGTACCAATTCCTGTACGTATTAGTGAGAAGTCTATGATTGGTTTGAGTGAGAAACAAACTTGTTGGTGTTATCGGCAGCGCAGCCCATCATTATGAGGGCACCCGTGGGTCCGGTCTTGACGACCTCGGAGGTGGTGTCTGGGCAGCAGTATGTCTTGACATCTGCTGTGGCTGTGCAATTGAGAGACGCCATTGCGCCAGAGACCGTAGAAAGAACAAGAATGTACTTCATGATGCGGATTAGTCGTAAGAAGATCTGTGATTGAGGCTATCGTGTTCAATGTGCTGTCTAGAGGTTTTCATTCTTATTTCGAGAGTAATTATGATCACTTATATACTTTGAATTTGCGCCTCAGTCTACCTCGCTGTCCCAATTAAGTCTTCTCAACTCTTTCAGACACCTTCCCATCCAAGTCGTTCGAATCCTCCAACAGAAGCTCCTCATGTGGAACGACATGGGCGCGCTTTCGAACTGCCGAATTGTGGAGATTTAGCCTATTGAGCTCAACCAAAACGAGCGCAACACGCATCCGTCTTGGAAAATGCGGAGAAGGTGTTATTCATGTAATAGGAAATCGCAATACGAATTTGGAAGATTTGCAAATTGGCACATGCCAAGACGGTTACAGCGAAGGTGACCGGATATTTCGACAGCCATCATGTGCCGTCGCTTGAGAGCCAATCATCGGTTGGTGAATGGTGCCGTTTTGACGTCCCGTGATCGATACGTGGATTTTCACTGGCAGTCGCTTAGTTCGATGAACTGATTCCAATAGCTTCAACCCTGGCTATTTCTGTCTCAATGATTAGAGGACTTTATGGTGGCCCAACTGTCGAATGCTCATAGGTCCGGACCAGGGGAAACACTGTCTTTCTACAATTTTCAAGTCAGGCCGAATTCACGAAAAGCTAGTATAGGTATTAGAGGAAGAGTCGCGCGGTCTCTGATATTGAACATTCTGGTACTAACATGAGCCGAAATTGCCGGCATGCGCACTGGTAGTGAGCTAAGTATACCGCTGTCACATGCGAGGCCACAGATCCCTTCATATTGCAAAGGGTCGATGTATGGCGCGTCCGGCCTACCGCCTCTGCGCCGGCTATACACCGCGACGTTCTTCATCACCCATCAATGCAACATTTGGGATAAACCAGCATCCCCCAAGACAAAGAACCATCAGCGGTACGAGCATGACGAAGACCGTGTGGACGCCCTTCATCTTGGCATCCAAAATTGACTGTTCCCAATCAAGAGAGTCGGCATCTCCACGCTGCCATGTTCCACCAGTTACGCTTGACCGTATTGACTCAGGTAGGTTTGCCGGCAGAGCTGATTTCATCACGGAGTACTGAACTGCAGTGGAGAGAGCCATTCCGACCACGGATCCAAGCATCCGCATGAGGTTTCGCGTGGAAGTCGCAACAGAACGGTCTTCGGGCTTTGAGAGCGCTTGAAGAGCCACCAGGGCCGGCTGGTGGACGAAGCCGATTCCCATACCTTCGATGAGAAGAACTGTTACATAGACACCGATGGTAGTTGTGCGCGAAAAGATGAGTTTCAAGCCCGAGCCGAGGGTCCAAAAACCCATGCCAGTGAACAAGATTGGTGCATATCTGTGAGGCAATTGTCAATGTATTCAGAAGTTCCCAGATAATCCGTCATACCTTGCAGATTTACTCATGATTGGACCCGACGCCACCCCAGCAGCGCTGTGGATTAGGAGCAGAGGTAGTGTAAGAGATGCACTCCCCAACGGGCTGTACTCTCGGACTTCCTGAAAGTAGATAGGGAGGAAGTAAAGGTTTACCTGCCAGACACAGTCATACAGAGCGCTCTGGACGTACATGACTGCGGTTGATCTCTGGCCAAATAGACGGAGAGGGATCAACGGTATTTTGGCCACTGACTTCTCGATGACGGCGAGTACGACAAAGAAGAAGCCTCCCAAAACGAGCATCGTGATCACATGCTCGCTATGCCAAGGCCAAATACTGCCTCCTGAGTTAAGAGGGATCTGAAGCTTATTAGCACCAAGATTGGTCAATCAAAGTGATGCTGAAAGCAATTACCAAGAGGAGAAGTACTCCTGCCATTGCGGCACCGAGACCGTACCAATCAATCTTGGCCAATTTCTCACGCCAGCTTCCAGCGACGGGTTTCAGTGGCAGGCAGAGCCAGATTGTTGTCGCACACGCCGCAGCGAGGATAGGGGGGACCCAGAATATCCATCTCCAGGCCTCAACGCCGCCCGCATTGCCCTTGCGTAACATGCTAGCTGCGATGAAAGGACCAGTGCTCGCGCCAAGGCCTATAGAGGCGCTCAGCATGCCCTGATACTTTCCGCGGTCCTTCAGGCTGACCAGATCGCTCACTGTGATCTGAACCAGTGAGCTGATACCACCGCCACCGACGCCACTTAGCGCTCGACAGACATATAGCCACAGCGGAGTGCGAGCGAACCCGCAGAGGAGATCGCCGCCCACGAGAAAGCCGATGCACACGAGCAAGACGGGTTTGCGGCCAAAGATGTCAGAGAGGCGTCCGTAAAGAGATTGGAAGGCGGTCTGCCCCATGAGGTAAGCCGTTCCTGTCCATGTGATACTGTTTCCTGCACCGAGGGATCGGGCAATGGCTGGAAGTGCCGTGGCGACGGAGTTGATGTCGAGTGTTTGAATGAAGTAGATGGCAGCTAGGCAGAGATAAGCTGAAATCAGGCGACCGAAAGGGAGCCTCGAGGATTGATCGACAATGTCAGTCTTGGTTGATTGCTGTGCAAGCTCGTTCGATTCTGCTGGAGGCAGAGTGATGTGACCAAGCTCGATGGTGCCATCTGAGATGACACGGCTATCCGTAAGTGGTGTTCCAGATGAGGAGACTCTATCTTGATCATCTGGAAACGTTCTTGACATCTCAATTAGAGTTGGCGTAGTCATTTCTCACAGAATGATGTGAAAGACTTCAAAACGACGTTCTTGCCGCAACAAGCTTGAAATTATCGAGGCTGTCAGCAGGTTGCGGGGAAATATCACGCCAATTCCTCGCGTTTCTATTACCTCGGGAATGTGCGAGCGGACAATCCTACTTCCGATCTTCAAAGCCTGGGCGTAATCATGAGATTGAACCGATCCCACGTTTGAATTGGACACAACACGCTCAAATTCTTGCATCTTTTGGCATTAGATGATGGTCTATGTGGTCGTGCTTAATAAAGAGGTTCCCCTAGGTTGACGAACTCCAGGACTTTCTCAAACCAACTTGGTGTGGACATACTTGTAAATAGCTCAAAAAACGAGCTGTCTAACGACTTCATGCATGCCCACCACGTGTGATAGATCCGGCCATTGTCTTTATCAGACGTAATGAGGCCATCCCATGATTACCTGCGTGACGTGTATGCGGCATTCCAGAATGACTCTCGGTGGGAGGTGCAAGGTTGTCCCTGCTGGTGCGCTACAATGATTGGAGCGGCCTTTTGCCTAATCGGGCTCATTTCGTCGAAGTCCCCCTATCTTCTGGAATTCCATGTACTTCCCTTCTGCCCAGATTCACAAAAACTGGATTAAGTTTCTGTCAAACTTTTAAACTTTGACTTTGAAGTTATCTCACACTGCGGCGATTGCTAGGATGCGAGTCGGACAGTCATGGCAACCTCCGATGATAAGGTAGCCAAATCGTCATCGCGCGTCCCGCGCAATGTCCGGACCACGATCAATTACTACCAGGACCCCGGAGATGGGACAGAGCATGCACCTAGCATCGCCGGAAAGAGGAGCACCTTCACTCATCCATCCATCGACTTCGAGACTACCGTGACCGACATCACCGGGAGCGAAGACAAATACACGCTCGACAGCCATGGCTTCCAGCTGCATCGACATGTCAGCCACGAGAAAGAGTTTACCGACGACCAGAAAATCAAGGATCTGTATTATCCAGAGGTAGAGAAGCTACTCTTTGAAGTGTAAGCACTCTATCGATGCATTCTCGTGCAAAATCGTGCACTAACAAGACCGTCTAGTACTGGGGCAACCCGTATTTGCATCTTTGATCACACAATCCGAAGGCCGAATCCCACAGCTGCTAGCTCAGACGATGAAAGACGGCCCGTAAAGCGTGCCCATATCGACCAATCTGAATGGGCGGCAGAAAATCAGGTCAGGCGACACTTGGGAGAGGACGGTCCGAGACTTCTAGAGTCACGATTCCAACTCATCAATGTGTGGAGGCCGATAAAAACCATTTACAAGGACCCTCTTGCGGTCTGCGACTCTCACTCGGTGCCAGACGAAGACATTGTCCCGGTCAAGTTGATTTACCCTGATTGGGTGGGGGAACCGTGTACGATTCTACCAAACAAGGCGCATAGATGGTATTACAAAAGCCAACAGACGCCAGAGGAGGTCATGTTTATCAAGTGTTACGACTGGAAGACTGACGGGCGGGCGAGGAGAGTCCCACACGCAGCATTTACGGATCCCGAAATGGAGGATCGAGAGCCGAGGCATAGCATTGAAGTTAGAGCGCTGGTTTTCCACGAGGGAGATGTGAGTAGGGCGTGAATTAGCTCATTGATACCAATATGATACCAATTTGCTGTTGATTGACACGCGCATGAATTGGGCGCACTGCCGCAATCGAAATCCCGAACGACCGGCGCTCCGGCGTTGAGGTGGGGCCGGGCTCGGACTGATGCCTGTTCTGGATAAACTCCGCAGGGAGTTCTGCCCAAGTCCGAAACATGGACCGCGATTCAAGATGATATTGCAAGACTGGTCCATGTTTCTCTGGGCCATTGATCGCACTGAGATGCCTCATAGACCGTAGACTGCGACGACCTGTTTCACATCATGGCTGTTACGAGAAACATAGTACCCTTTGGGTACGATATCGAGACCATCCATGTCATGTGGGTCACTGCCCTGCTGTGTGTAAGTGACTACTCCTTCCCGACATCACATTCGACGGCTCTAACCAAATGACAGACTGTATTATACGCGACTTATCATGTG